>JAPMOQ010035010.1:145486-183613 GCA_026543055.1 Argiope trifasciata | reverse complement strand
TAATCTTCCAGTGATTTAAGTCGAAATCAGTAGCCCTTATCTTTGGGCCTATTGTTTCATAAAATACTTGTATACTCGCATAACAATAAAACTTCATTATCTTTAAATTTTGAAACTAATATGTAGCACAAAATGCAAATACACCCCTTTGTGATAGCTCAAAATGCTTATATATGTTGTTGTTTCCAATGGCACTTGTCGTTGACAAGCCCGCTGACCACTGTCAGTGATTTTAAGCCTAAATTAGCGTCCCTTGTTTTTCAGAAGCTCCAACTTGGGCCAAGGGTACGACTTAGCTACTTCATACTTTACATTCCCTTGCAGAACCCCTTTTTACAGGGGGGCACATTCACACTACTCACAGATAGAACACAGAAGAACAACCATGCCCGAACCTGCCACCAAGATCACGATTAAGAAGAGATATTCCTACTCCAAGACACCTGTGGATAATTTAATATATACCTCAAAAAAATTTCTAGATTTTTCAAAAAAAATTCAGGCATAAATGAAGTTTCTAGAAAATACGAGTATTATGGCAGTATCTGTATTAAGACTCAAGATATAGAAATCTATACTTCTAGAAAGTTCTACACCACATATGCACACGAAAGGATGTTATTAATAAATTAAGAGAATTTTCCTTCCAAAGTATTGTTAGCAACGAGTACTTAATATCCATTTAGTTGTTTTCATGCCTATTATTGACCTCTGAAAGCGCTGTGTTTGCATACATTTCAGCATTGTTGTTCTAATAGTATTTCGCATTTATTCGTGGAACAAAGTGTCGTTATCCGTTGTCAAAAGCATCAAATTTATCTTTAACTCCATGAATGAATTTCGATAACAATTCAATAATATTCCCATTTAAAAAGTAATATATTGCTTATGCTTCAGAGAAAATTCCGATATTACAAGGTTCAAATTCAGTATGGTATGTCAATATATTTACAGTAGATGCTTAAATATTTTGACTTCTATTAGATAAATATTTAATAATAAGAATCGATATGTCATAACGCAAATAAACTATTCAATTAGAATTTTATTGGCTGTAAAAGTATTTCCATTTGGTGATCCTTATTATGCAAGCTCTGATAATAAAACTAACTGATTATATAGTTGATTACACAAAAACATGGTAATTGGAATTTGAATGTATTACTTTTCAAAGAATGTTTTTGATTCTCTGATTGTAGATGATCTTGAACAATGACCTTTGTGTTTCATGCACTCTCTAAGAAACAAATTCAGTATGTTAAACCCTAGATGGATAAGGTTTAATGCCATTATTATGCCCACATTACTTCTTAATCATAATTCCATCAAGATTTGATCTTGGGGCAAAAATTTGATTGAAAGCAACACTGTGCTGGAACTAATTCTTAGGCATATATTAAAGGTATGGTACTACACTATTCCCACAGGTAATAATCCATCATTCTTACGTATGCCTTGGAAAACAGTGCATTACACATTACTATTTAATGTCATTCTTTAATTTAATGCATGTCTAGAAAGAAATCCAGTATGATAAACCTCGATGAATCTGATGAGGATTCATGTCATTTTCCTACCCATATTAACAATTAATACAATGCTTTCAAGATTTGACCTTGTTTGCAAAATTGTAACTGGAAGCAACACTTTGCTGGAACTAATTCTTGGGCATATATTAAAACTATGGTACTACATTAAAGGTCTTATCACTCGGAAAAATATTGTCGGTATTTTCCGTCAGCAAATGACAACGAAAGTGATGCCACTTTAAAGTTTCACATGATTGGATAAATTTCGTTTGCTGACAATATTTCAGACGGCATTTTTGAACTGGTTAGAAAAATTTGTCGATTTTGAAACTTGCTTGACCGGTTTTTGAGGGTAGAAACGGAAAAGTGCTGACGAAATTTCGCCGTGTGATAAGGCCTTAAGAATATCTGTATATCTGTCTTTCAAGCTATGATACTAAAATTGCAGGAAAGTAATAAAAGATTCCTAACAATATTAACATTTCTTCATTTACATAAAGCAGTATATTTCAAATTATTCGTCGGATAAATTTCGGGATTAATTATCTAAGGAAATTTTAAAATATTTGAAACACGTAGTTGGAGAATCATACTTGCAGTGAATAATAGAAAAATATTTGCAGAAACAGTCTTAAATTTTTAAAAGATTTATCGAAAAAGTTCCAATAGAATTTCCATTCCGTTTCATTACGTTTTTGATTTTCTTTTATTTACTTAAGCGAACTTAAATAAGAAAAGTATTCCGCCTCTATTAATGGTTCTTAAAATAACATACCATTGATTATTTTTTTTAAAACACCAGATTTTCATTGATAATTCTCTATTAATAGCGGGAAATAAACTTTCAAAAGAATGTGGTCGCATTCATCGGAAAATATTCCAGAGTTTGTCTATAATGCATGGAGTACGAATCAGTGAATTCCAAACTATTTTGAATAAGTAAATCCTTTGAGAATTCCAATACAAATAAAGAAGTTCGGTTTTGTATTTATATTTTGGAAAAGAAAAAAAAAACTGGAATTCCAGAGTAAAAATATGGTTTTTTTAAACTAAAATACGAATAAAATTTTCATATATGAAAAGACTTTGAATGAAAAAGATTACTTAGTTTCTAAACATCATTACTAAGAATCAGAAAGATATTGATTCTTTTTTCTTATTAAAGAAATTTTTCTTAGTTTCAACTTTTGAAAAATGGATCCAACTTGATTATTTTCTTGAAAGTATTCAGAATATTAGGAAAAGGATTTGTTATGTATAGATAGAAAGATACAATTATAGTTTAACAAAATAACTACTAAACTAAACTTTTCTGATCTGAATTTTTTAGAAAAGTATTTTCGGAAAAGTAAATACTAATTAATAGGAGAGAAGAATTTTGGATATAAAAGCATTTCTCACAATACTTTTAAAAGCAATAATTTAAATGAGATGGATTTTTTTTAACTTATCACATTTTTGCAATATTCTGAACATAATGGCGATCGTTAAGCTTGTACAGACAGCAAAAGTATTAACAGTCCGATTGAAAAGTATTTTATAAATCAATTTATTTTAACTAAACATCTTTCAGATTTAAGGTACCCGGATACGTTAAAAACATTGGTTATCGATCACTTTAGAGAATTTTTTAAAATTGTTAATCCTTGTAGTTCAGACTTTTCTTTTTCCAAAATGGTTTATTTTTTCTAGGAAAAGGAAGGCCTGACCTATTATGAAGAGTCACATATTTTCAAACTAAACTTTGTCTTTAACTTCAATTTTCATAAAACTTCTCCACCGTTAACACGATATCTCAAAACCTAAAAGAAGTATTTACATTAACACCTCAGCGTGTGTTTTAAATAATATGGGTAATGAAATGAACCAAAAGTTTTATTTTTGGGGATATACTTTTTCATTTACAGGTGTTGTTAGAAAAATTAAGTTGTGAACTTATGGAAAAAATTGCATATAGGTATACTTTTACTCATAGCTTTTTTGCACCTCAAAACGTTTCTTAGGTTTTGGTTCATTTCTTTCACCATTGTATTCTTTAACTTGTGTGCAAAGAAAAATGGGATTGCTGCAATACCATTTTGTGTAGAGTGTGAACCGTTTTAGTTCAATTTCATTCAAATCTACGACACATTTTCCTATTTCTCAAAATATATTATATTTTTTAAATAATTTTGTTTTATTTATAGTATTTTGTATCATAATTGACCATACATCTATAAACCGCAGTTTTACACAGTTTTTAAAAAATTCAAATTTTTCAAAACTTTTTCCTTCGAACGTAGTCGGATACCTTAAAGCCCAAAAGTTTTCATTATGTTATAGCTGTAGAAAATATTATTATAGAAATAATTTTGATATCTGTAGGAAATCAAAATACCTGTGTTATTTAATATTCTTAAACGTCATTTTAGTTATCATGAATTTAGAACTGCATTAAAGATTTTGATAAAAAATAATCAATGAACTCTACATGTTTGTATACTACGTTCGGCCTGGAATTTGGAATAGCGTTTGACAATAGTTATATTTTTGAATATGTGCATAAAAAAGATTAAAAAAAATACTTACATAATCGACATATGTCAGTTAAGTGGTAATTTTTTTTTAATTTGGAAAAAAGTTCCTTTTTTTTTAAGATAAAATGAAGTATAAAACAAAAATCTTCTCATTTTGAGGTTTATCAAATGATGTGTTGATAATTTTTAGTTCAAGAAATATAAAATTTAATATCTGAATTTAAAAACTTTATCTCTATCGAATCTTTTTATATTGGAGTTGCACTAATAAATAACACGATTTTTTTTCTTTTTTACATGGCACTAAAGCAACTATGAAATATTTCTAAAAACATAGATTAAGTATTCTTTAGATTCAAGAACCGTAGAAAGTATTAGGAAATAATTATACCAAATTTGAACAAAAACTATGCATTAGATTTTAATTTCTATATAATTTTTTTAAGAATATTTTAACACTGTTTAGAATTTGAAAAAATGGAATATGTAAAATAACGTTAAAGCTAAGGTAAATGGTAATAAAAGGCATATGGTAAATGTAAAGAAAAAAATCAGACAAATATTGTGCATAATGGTCCACATTGATCAATATTCGTAATATTGTTTAATATTGTGGAATATTATTTCATCTATATCTATACTTATAATAAAGCTCAATGTGTGTGTGTGTGTGTGTGTTCGTGTGTCTGTGTGTTGGCGCTCCACAGGCCAGGCCTTTGGACATACAGCTACCAAATTTTTTACATGTATACCTTGGAGGTCCGGAATGTGCACCTCGGAGTCCTTTTTTCGAATTTTTAATTAGAATTTGAATAAATTAAAATTGAAGCGAAATTTCGACGTTTTTCCGTCATAACTTCTGAAAATATTATTGCACAAACATGATTTTTATATCCATTTAAAGATTAAAAAATTAGCTTTCTAACGGTATCAGATTTTTTAATTTATAACGTAAGCTTCTATTTTTAACGAATTTTTAAAGAAATATTTTAACCATGTTCTTAGCACGTGACTGGTTAAAATTAAAGAATGCCGGAAGTTCGAATAAAAAAAAACTATCATCGCAAAATAAATCTAAAGAAATGCAAATTTTAGCACGTGATTGGATAAAATTTAAAAATATATAAAATGTGATATTTTCTGAAAAAATCAATGCAACGCAAAGGTTTCTATGATTGTTTGCAATATCTATATCATTAATTCCATAAATTATCTTTAATTACAATAAACCTGATTGAATTTAGACAGGATATGCATTGAAATCCCGACTTAATGGCATATTTCTATAATCGTTTGCAATATCTGTATTATTAATTCAGTAGTTTTTTCCCTTTTTTCCTTTTTTTTTCCTTTAAAAAGCATATTTAACATTTTGGCAGTATCACCGAAAAAAACATTTTTAATATTTTGGAAGCATGATCGATAAATTATTAGGGCGTTAAACTCAAAAAGTTTTTCCGAATAAAGTTACCGACTCTTTAACTACTAATAACTGATTCTTTTAATTTTAACTATTTCTTAAATATTGGCTAATGAATATATGATTTAATTGAAAATTTCAGAACGCATTACTCATGGCGAACCAGCTGGTCGCCAAAGGCGGCTAGTATCATATAATATTGTGCAATATTGAGTAGAAAGTTGTGCTACCTTGGGAAGTCTAACAGAAACCTGCTGAAATATTAAAAACATTGAATTTAAAAAAAATCCAAAATTTTGAAAGAAAAAAAATGAGCTTGATTTTTCAACGTATACACTTAAAAGAAAAAATTATTTTTATTGAAAAGAAAATTCTTTTCAAGAATATTTAATTAATCCTCCCTAAATTATTCACTTTGGTTTCAAAAACTTCATAATAACCACATGTTTGTATTACTGATTTTTTATTATTTTTAAAGTAATGTATCTCGCTTGATAATAAAGAAAATCAGTGCTCTTTAAAATCGATGATTTAATTTGAAATTACTAGATTGGTTGAAAATTAAACTTTGTGGCTTGAAGGGCGTACTTAGGTACAATTTTTAAAAATTCATATTTGGGATTTCAATAGTATTTTTTTTTAATATTTTTTGCAATACCTTTCGGATACATTCTAACACTAAAAATTTATTTTAATTTAAAATTTTTTATAACAAAATATTGAAAAATAAATATTTGAACAAAAATATAAATTAACTGTCAACATCAAATTTTTTAAAATTATCTGACACAAAAATATCATTTATGCATTGGAAAAATTTATGTATATTATTTTTGGTAATAATGTATTTAAAATTTTTTAACTAACCACTTAAAATGCAGATATAAATTTTAAGCATCATTAATTTATGTTTTTTTATTACCATGCATATGACTAGTAACAATTACGTTTGAATTTTAAAAATGCTAAAATTCCATGGTGAATAAACAACACTTGATGAAAATTTTTACCCCATTTGAGAAAATAAAAAATATTGATTAATTTTATAAGAATTAAATAATCTTGTTATTTTTTTTTGGAAATTACGGTAATTTGTAAGATATTTTTTGCATACTTTTCGATTACAGATTTTAGGATTGCAACTAATTTTTTCAATTAAATTATTTAATTGCCTAACTTTTTTTTTTCATTGGAGAAAGCTAAAGTAGAATTATCGTTACCAGTGCAGTTAAGAAATTTGAGGTAATAGAAAGTATATTCACATTACAATTGAAGTTTTAAGAGCAGTTAAGTCTATTTGTTTATTATATTTCTTACTTTGATTTTTTTTTTCATTTATTTCTGCTAATAATGTAATAACTTTAATCTTTCTCTTTTTTCTTTAACTTTCTCTCCCCCCCCCCTCCTCACTATAATTTCCCTTTTTGATTTTTTTGATGTTCTTCTTTTTTCTCTTTCTTTTAATACCCAGTATATGCTACCTATTTTATTTCTTTTCCTATTTAAAGAAAGTGTATGTTTTTCCAGCGAAATTTCAATTTTTATTTAAATATTAGTGAGTTTTTTTACTTTTATAATGCCATTCTTGTAATACACTATATATTCAACAATTTTTTTAATTTCATGGTATCATGTAAAACAAAGCACATTCATATTGTTCCTAATCTGTGATGCTGTTTTCCAGCATTATAAATTCTATCACAGGAAAGAAGGATTTACAGTATTCTGTACTGGATGCTACGGATGCTCTTAGAAATAATCCCAGAGCTTGGCGACAAACTTGGCTACCATTTGGCGACAAAATGGGTAATTCTCGAAACTTTGAGAATTTTCCCGATTTATCCATGAGGATCCAAGATACGTCCAGATACACCATGATTGGTCCAGACATTTCTAGCCTCGCCACCTGGAACTATATAAGAACGACAGTTTCAAGCTGAGAGCAGAGTAGTCGGAATTGTCGTTAAATAACGAGCCCTCCAGAAGAGAAGCGACGAAGCCAAGCAAATGCTGAACTGAGCTGTGTGCCTTGTGGTCTGTTGAGGAAGCTGCGTCGAGTACTAGAGCCAGTGCTGCGGATATTGTTACTGCTTATGAGCCACTGTCGTTATTGTGTGCTACTGTGTCTTCGTCTCGGCTGTAAATAAACGTCTGTGTTGTTAATATATGTTGCCTTTGTGTTACTACCTGAAAATAAACTCCGTCTGTTTTGTGCCTTTAATTAAAAGACTGATCAGTGTGTGTTTATCTTCTCACACCGTACGCCCCCACTATACAGGTAAAAGAATCCGTCGCATTAGGCAACTAAATCCATAACAACATGATAGATTACCTAAGTAATCTATCATAAGTAAAATATCATTTGCCCCATAAAATCCTAAACATACCTCTATGAAGAAGGTACATTCACATATAAAAAAGAAAAGGTTTAAAGCTATTGACATAATGTGAATTTTTTGCCAGTCATAATTTTTGAATTAGACATATTTTCTGAACATAATAGCTTATATAAGAGATTTACTTGAAACCGAATGCAAACGAACATGACCAGTGACAACAACCTATTGAGAATAAGTTGGTAGCTAGAGCAGACTATTTAATAATGCAGAATCCACAACGGTATAAAACATTCATCATATTTAAAATGAATGGAAAATATGAATACAAGGAAAAATGGATACGATATGCAATATTTTTTTTTCAAACACGCTTTCGAAAGAATGATATTTTGATAGTAAATTTAAGGATATTAATACCTACACATGGCCATAATAAACTTATAAAATTAATAAATGTGATTAATAACAAAGTTATATCCTCATTTTTATTGTATGAAAATGTAATACAGTGGTTTGGGAAACTAAATGAAATCAATTCAATAGAAAATGAATTTTTGGAAACTTTTAGAAAAATGAAAATTATTCGTTCAAATCAAATAATGTATTAAAGCAAATACTTTGTGATAATGAAAAAAAAAATATTTAAATCTTAAAGTAACCAGATAAAACTACAAACTATTGAAAAATTATCAAATTAAGCTAAAAAAGTCATTTAATTCAATGATATTGAGTTGCAAAATTCATTCTTAAAGATATCATATTTAATTACCAGAAAGAGACAACTGAAACTCAATTTATCAAATAAAGCAAACTGCTTCATTAATAGATTTGTTAATGGACAAATTAATGGGATTAACTCCTTTAATCGTCTTTTCTTTGTGTAATGAATTATCCAATTATCGCTTTCCAAACTTAGAAAAATTACAGATAATTCACAAATGCCTAAAGTATTTTATATACACAATTATAAGCATTTAATTGAATCATTAGGATAACCCAATTTCGAAGCAGAAAATGTTATCTAATTAAATTTTTTTTAAAAATAAAAATTATAGGTTTAAATGATTTAAAGGCTTCCCAATGAAATAAAATATTTATGAAAAGGTTTGCTTGATTTCCAAACACATTCGAGGAAAATGTAGAAAATGTTCATTTTTAGCGATTGGCTTCAAATATGCTCGACGAAATGAAATAAAGTAATTACGAAGGTCATTTTTTATGCTTATATCGGCCATTAAACGATACTCAACATGCAGAAAAAAATTAATTTATTATTATGTGTTATGGTATCCGACTACATGGTAAGGTATCCGACTAGAATTTTTTTTTGAAAAATTGAATTTTTTTAAAACTATTTTAAACTACGGTTTTTAAATGCATTGTCTATTATAATACGAATTTCAATGGATGCAACAAAATTATTTGAAAATATAACATATTTTAAGAAATGGGAAATAATGTCGTAAATTTTAAGGACATTTAGTCAAAGCGGTTAACATTCTACACAAAATGGTAATGCAGCAATTCTATTTTTCTTTGTACTCAAGTTATAGAATTTAATGATGAATGAAATAAACCAAAATCTAAGAAAAAACTTGAGGTATAGAGAAGTTATGGTTAAAAAGTACGTATATATGCACTTTTTCCACAAGTTCATAAAATAATTTTTGGGAAAATTCCGATAAATGAAAAAGCATTTCACCAGCAATCAAACCTTTGGTTCATTTCACTGCCCATATTATTTAAAACACCTGTGGAAATTTTTATATAAATATCTATTAGTTTTTGAGATATGTTGACTGTGGAGAATTTTTATGAAAATTAATGTTTCGAGAAAATTGAAGTAAAAGATAAATTTTAGCTGAAAAATATCTTTTGCTAAAATTCCCCTGTCTGATAGGTAAGACCTTCTTTTTCATTCAAAAGATAAACTGTTTTGGAAGAGGAAAGTCTGAACTACAAGAAATAATAATGAAAAAAAGATCACCAATGTGGTCGATAATCAGTGTTTTGAACGTAGTCGGGTACCTTAACTAAAAAATAATGTTTCTTTCTATGGCATAATCAACATGGATATTAGGATATTTATCGTATTCACGGACCCGATTCGAGATTCCCTGTAAACACACTTAGTTGAAGAATAGTTTAGTTTAGTTTTATTAACGTCCCGTTTAAAGCTACACGAGGGTTATTTGGGGACGGACCTCGTCATTTTGAGCCTCAGTCAGATGACGAGGACGACACCTGAAGTGGCAACCCTCTCTCCACACCAGCGGGAGGACGTTTGGCCTGAAAGATTTAAAGTGCAAGAGACCCCCCTCACACGACGGATCTTCGGTGGAATCGAGTCTCGAACCTGAGACACTCCGGTTCCGAAGCCGAGATCTTACCACCAGGTCACCGCGGCCTTAGTTGAAGAGTAGAAGAATGCAAACGTAATTTATAATATTGAAACAAAATTTAAAAAAAACTTATATAAGCTTTTCAAATACAACTGTGAAAGAAAAGAAAATTGCTTTTACAGATTTTTAAAAATAACTTAATATATATCTTAATGACCAGGAAGAAATAAGTATTTATGTTCTTTAATAAAAAAATTTAAATAATAAATTGCAATTTTTTTAATTATTACAATTTTTATGCATCTGAATATGCATGTAAAGCTCGAAGTACTTAAAGTACTTAAGAATAACAAACATTCGAAGTACTTAAGAATAACACACATTTGTTATGAAGGATGAACTTATCAGTTCTTTTGTTAAATAAACTTATGAAGGTTGATAAGCATAAATTTAATCGAGAAAGAAATATGAATATTTTAATATTTATTTACGTTATTTCTTTCTTCTTCGGAGTACTTTATATCTATTAATGTACAGGAAGAAATACTTTTTCTTATTTTTCAATAAAGAAAATTTTAACAATTAATCACAAATTTTTAATTAATAGCCTTCTTAGGCATTTGCATATGTATGTAAAATTAGAAGAACTTATAAGTAACAAATATTTGTAACTAAGGATAAACTCATCAGTTCTTCTGATGAGAATAATCTAGAACGAAATATGAGCATTTTAATTTTTATTTATGTTATTTTTTTCTTCTTCAGATTACTTTAAAAAATGTAATAAACAAATTTTTTCTATCCTCTGCTGCTTTTTTAGTTAAAATAAAATAGCTTTAAATAAATCAGAAAAGATTAGATAAATCTTATTTAACCGAAAATTTACATCACGAACATAAAAATAATTACAAAACTGTAATTAGTTTTCATGAATAAATTCAACATCCATGTTATATAAACATAACAATGGCTTATGAAGGAAATTAAGTTTTTATTTTTAGGAAAAAATGGTCTGTTTTGGTGGACATTTTTATTAAAAAAATTTCAGACGATAAAATATTTAAGTGTAATATTTTAAATAAATTATTTTATTTAAAAATGATTTTTACATTAATGAAATTATTTATGTTCTCATTAAATATGAAAATATTCTAATCCATAGAACACCGAGTGTAACAAGTATTTTTTATTTATTTCTAGAGACAAAGAATTTGAGGAAAGTATTTTCTTTCTTTCTTTAAAGCCTTTCTTTTTAGAACATCACATAACTTCGTTTGGAGATTGAACGCCCTTCTTTAGAAAAGTAGATTCCAACAATTTTTGAAGAATTCCATTATTTCTGCCAATATAGAAGCTTCATATAGCAACAAAATAAAAATTGGGAATATTTTTCTACGCACTTTTTGCGAAATACGTGACTTAAAATTCTGATCTACTTATATTCCCGAACTGATGCCATATTCCAAAAGAGAAAGAATAAAATCAAAGAAATAAAGGCTTTTTTTCTGAATGTGTACAATATCGGATCTCATCAGAGTTACATTCAATATTTTTTGAGGGAAAAAACCCATTTTTTTCTCTTTTCTTTTAAAATTTTAAATAAAGTCAAACTATTTTCAATGCTGGGAATATCAAAATTATAAATATTCTTTTAATGCTCGAGTATTCTTTTCTAGGTAACATAAGATCTGATTATCAAATATATTGAACATAAATTCAAATACTTTTTTTAACAGAATACTAAACATAATTTATAAACGTAATCTTTTTAACAGAACTTGAATTCTTTAAAGTTATTTTTTGAAAGATCGTTTTAAGTTTCTGCTTTGTTTATGAAATTTTATTTCGAATTTTGAAGATATCGAATGAGTTTTATTTTCTGTATCTAAGGGTTTATAATGTTCATATGTCTTTTTTTAATAGAGTACTTATTTAATACCACAATTCCTTGAATAATAAATTATCATTCAAAAAATGTACTGTTATTAAAAATAACCCTTTTTATTCAATGAAATTAAAAAAAAACCATCTTTGTGTACCATTTGTCGTTTGAGATATTAATTTAGATTTTAAGTGACTTGACTTCAGATCTCAAATATATGTGTTGACATCTTAATAAGCCAGTAACAGCCAATAGACATGAGCGGACGCTTTTGTAGAAAGGATGAGTTACTGGACTTCAAACCCAAACATCGTAGGTTCGATCTTTGGCGTAATTCAATCTACACATTGGCACAATTCCGTCAACCAGAACGCCACATTGGTGACATCAGACTATGAACGTTCAAACAGCTGTTGGGGCGCCATCTACCAGCAGAATATTCAACCAACACAAAGTCCTCAGACTGACTTGACGCTGCAGCAACTCTCTTCGCTTAGCGCTATAAAAATCATTCGTTTCTTCCGATTCCCTGGTAGGGGAGTATTTTGGTGACGTCTTAATAAGCCAGTAACAGCTGCTAGACATGAACGTGCGCTTTTGTCGAATGGATACATTTCTGGACTTGAAATTCAATCATCGTAGGTTTTATCCTTTGAGAAATTCAACCTACACATTGGCACAACCTACACATTGCGCCAACCCCTTCACTACATATATAGAAACTAAAGCTACTTTATTATACTAATATCTACTTTATTTCTGGATATGTAATAAATAAATTTTTGTTTCGATAAAAGTGTTGAAAAGTGAATCCTACAATAAATCGGAAGTTTTTGCTTAAAATAACCCTTCAATTTTGGTAATATTTATTTTATATTTTGCTGATGTTTGCTCACTTCTTATTTTCAACAACGCGCATTGCAAGAAACACACACAAAGGCACATTTGCTGGAAGTGTCGATCCATCTGTTTCTCTGCCTGTCTCCGGCAAAGATATCTTAAAACTGCTTTGAGCTGATAGATTGATGTTTGGTATAGTGACGCTACACTAAATTTTCAGATTTCTATCAAAATTTGAGCAAAATTCGTTCAGAGAAAGCCTATCTATCGGTTCAAATGTAAATTAAAAAGATAACTATAAAACAAAGAAAACTATATAGATAGGAATTGGTACACAAATTTAATGTTTATAGTGTAGACACCTGCCAAAGTTTGAGCCAAATCCAATAATTTATTGACTTTCTATCGGCTGCACTTTCAGAAACTTGAACGCGATAATTCAAAAATGTAGTGATTTAAATACATCAAATTTGTATCAGATTTTTCGACTACAAATACAACTTTGTGTCAACATCTTGTTTCAATAGGTTGAAAAAATGTTTTCTAATGTACAAATTTGATTTTGAATACTTATGGATTTATGGATAAACTGCCGAATAACTCGCCAAGGATGTAATGGTAAAAATATACTAAGGATGGATCAATAAAATGCCTCCTTGGATAAAAAGATTGTCATTCAATTAAGTGCTCAATTTATGTAAAATTTTAATATTCTGTAATAATTTTATTTTAAGGCGTGAATTTTTAAATGAGTATGCAAGAAAATTTGGGATAAACAAATCCATCTGATTTAATTATTTTAATAGCATTTTACAACTTCATGAATCAACTAAGTGAAGCGTTTGAATAATCTGAAACTTTCAGTACAGTTTATTTTTATATGCTTGTTGCCATTCAACATTGAGTAATAGCGGTGATTTCTGTTTGAAATACGTTAATGTTTTATACATATAAAAAATGATTTTTTCTCTGGAAAGAAAAGAATAAATATAAAAGAAAACAGCAAAAAGAAAGGAGGGTAAAATTTATATGTAATAATAAATGCTAATAAAATCAATTTTAATTTTGCTCATTATTTTTAATAAATGCTAATTTAATTTTTTTCAATCCATAATATATTTAATAATTAATAATTATAAAAGTTCTTATAACGCATTATTTTTATTTCTAAGAGATTGTGATTTAAATTTTCAAATAATCCTTTTAAGTTTTAAATGAAGACATTTTCTTTTAATGGAATCATCCCATTTTTCCCTATATTCCTGTGTACTTTATTGCAAACAACTACCATGAAGGTCATATTTTGTATTAAACCAGTAGAGGTATTTGTTCCAAAACATTATAAATATAGATACTTCACTAGAAATAAGGAAATAGTAAAAATATCTGTTTATGATTAATGCACCAGAATTATCAAAGTTCAAGCAATATTTGAAACCATTTTCCCCAAAGTTTAGTCTATGCAACCCTTTTAGTCTATGCATTGTATGAAACAAGGCCCCCAACAAATAATCCATAATTCTTATTTTATTTAATATTTTTATTCATATATACGCCATAGAACTAACTATTCATTGCCTTAAGAAAAACATTCCTTTTCCTTCGTATATGTATAAAATTTCTAAGTTAAAAATAAATGAAAATTTACCGGCGTCAGGATTGTATAAAAATATTCTCACAAGAACCCAACTCATGAAGTACTCTTCCTTTAATTTCTTATACTATTAGTATATGCTATATAGTTTCTTATACTAATATCTTATTCTATAGAACGAAATTATTTGCGTTTAACTTCGTCTTTAAGATAAGAATAAATATCTCGAAACGCTAACTTTTATTCAAGTGGAATCTTGTATGAAAGTTAAATTTTAAAATAAAGATTAGATACAAAAATTATTGCGTTTACCGTTATTCATATTCTTGAAGAGATATATAAACGAAATTCTTCAGTGTATTAAACTATCATATTAAAATGCACAAAACAAGTTTTTTTTAATATTTTAGCTATCAAGATCGCATACACACGAGAAGACAGATTGACAGGAATTCAACCTTTTGATGTATCTTTTCAAAATATGGCAGCGTTATAAATTGGTGTAACTTATGACAAATTTCACTACCTTGCTTATAACGCTTTTAAATATCCATGTAACTTGGCTGCATTCTCGTAAAAAATAATCGGAATAAAAATCTCTGAAATAAAATAAATGAATAAAATCACAACAGACTTCATCTGTTTTATTGTTTTAGTTAATCTGTTTTGCTTTCTATTTAACAGTTAATTTCCATTCTGATCTTTAGGATTTGCAAAAAGGAATCAAAATCTGAAAAGGCTTGATGTAATTTTGGTAAAACAATTTTTCAAGACTAAAATTTGTTTTAAATATATTGAATAAGAAATTAATTTGAACTTACATTTTCAACAAAAGTAAAACTTTTTTTATTTTTTACATCATTCTACTTTCGAATCCAAAGAACAATACCTTTTTTTCATATTATTAACATTGGGAAAAGCCCTTTAGTAAAAAATCAAACGAAACAAGAAAACTGATTGAAATTTCGTTATAACATTATTAAGAAATGTCTCCCAGAAACTGTCTTGTATATGTAGTAGTATTTTAACATTAATGCTAGTACATGCACTAGTGCATTAATGCTAGTATTTATACATGTACTAGTATTTTAACATTTGTGTCAATGTACTAGCATTTTAATATTTGTGTCAATGTACTAGTATTTTAACATTTGTGTCAATGTACTAGTATTTTAACATTTGCCTTAATGCACTAGTATTTTAATATTAAAAATCTCTGCTTAAAATGAAATTACAAAACAACCTTTCAGCGTACAATCTTCGTCAATTAATCGTTAGAATGCGGCTAATACAGAAGCACTAGAACATCGAATATACATTTTGAATAATTTATCCTGCCTATTAAAACCAAAAATTTGACAAAATTGACACAAATGGTCACAAAAAAGTTCATATATTTATAATTTGCATTTTCGTGTTAACGCGACAACATGCTGGTGCTAAAAACGGTTACCCCATTGACGAATTTGGTTTCGTATTTGATATGCATTTACAATTCGAATGTTAAATAAGATTCCAAATTTTATCCATCACACTGTTTTCGTTTTGCTATTATTGCTTTATTTTATACTAGCCGCCTTTGGCGACCAGCTGGTTCGCCATGAGGAATACGTTCTAAAATTTTCAATTAAGTCACATATTCATTAGCCTTGAAGTATTCCGGGCATTGATTGGCCTGAAATTAAAAATGTTTCTTTCCGTGATGCTGCTAAAATATTAAATAAGTTTTTTTTTGAAAAAAGCGGAAAAGGAAAAAAAAATATTGAATAAATGTTTGAGATGTTGCAAACGATTATAGAAACCTTGGCTTTGCATTTATTTTTTTAGAAACTATCACATTTTATAATGGAAAAAAATTATTGAATTAATGATACAGATATTGCAAACGATTATAGAAATATGCCATTAAGTCGGGATTTCAATGCATATCCTGTCTAAATTCAATCAGGCTTACCATAAAGATTTGTTGAATAAATGATTTAGATATTGCAAACGATTAAAGAAACCTTTGCGTTGCATTTATTTTTTTAGAAAATATCACATTTTATGTTTATTTTATTTTATTCTGTGACGTGCTAAAAGTACCATTTCTTTAGACTTGATTTACGATGACAGTTTTTTTTATTATTATTATTTGAACTTCCGGCATTGTTTTCTTTTATTTTCACGTGCTCAAAAAAACATGGTCAAAATATTTCTTTAAAAATTCGTTAAAAATGGAGGCTTAAGTTATGCATTAAAACACTGCTATCATTAGAAAGCTAAGTTTTTAATCTTTAAATTGATGTAAAAATCATGTTTGTGCGATAATATTTTCGGAAGTTATAGCGGAAAAACTTCGAAATTTCGCTTAAATTTTAATTAATTCAAATTCTAATTAAAAATTTGAAAAAAGGGCTCCAAGGTGCACATTCCCAACCTCTAAGGTATACGTGTACCAAATTTGGTGGCTGTAGGTCCAACGGTCTGACCTGAATAGCGCCAACACACACACACACACACATTGAGCTTTATTATAAGTATAGATTCGGACAGCAGAGCAAACATGAATGAGGTTTTTCTGTTCATTCGGTTAAATTTCTACAAATTTCAAGTATAGATCCTGCGTTAAATTTCGTTTAATTGACTCAAAGTATTTTCGGGTCACCATATTCATAGACAGAAGCAGATAGACAGCCGGACTATTAAGTGGAAGCCGTGAATATATTTATAGAGGTAGACAGTATACAGAACTATATAGGTGAAACTATAGATCACCGGATGAATATATTAAAAAGTGCGACTTTTGAAATAAGAGGAATCTGAAAAATTGAGATTCATAAATATCACTTACAAAATTCTTTTAAATAATCACAATATCTTCTGTTTATATGCTTTGTATACAAGAAAGTCAAAAAAGTTTTATATGGTGATTGATTTTTAAAGCTTAATAAAATGAAAGGTAAAATCATAAGTAAAATTTTATATCGCTGAAAAACTATTTTTAATTGCATTCAAATATGGTTATTTAGTAACAATTATTCAAACTTCGGGTTCACAATTTTGACTGTCAATATTTTGCAATAAAAAAATGAACTTCGAGTATTGCAACATACTAGTTGTAAAAATTTAATTTAAAATAATACATTTAATTAAATTAAATTAAAAATAATAAATCATTTCAATTATTAAAAAATGTTTAATGAAAACGGTTAGTTCTCAAAATGTTCGAACAGTTGCTTGTTCACGCTAGCAATATTTCCTACATATATGCGATGTAAAGTTAAAAATTATTTCGCCAATGAAACTGAAATAGGTTTTCTTCTTTATTTAATTTCCTTATTTATATAAAATAAATCGAAGAACAGAGATTGTTGTTGTAGTTAGTTTAACTAGTTGTTTTTCATAATTATCCCAAGATTATTTATTTCTACTGTAATTCCTTCAAAATTAACTCATGGACATTTAACAAAATAAAATCTCATTTTTATTCTAATAAATCATAAACTTTCCAATTATATTTAATTTGAACAGGCATTGAAATTTCAAACTATTAATGTAAATTCGTCATATAGAAACTCTAGCGCAAATAATAATATTCATTTTATCGCTTGCATTTCCGAAATACAAATTTGAATGTTAATTTCTACTAGTAAGTACAATTTAGAAAAAAAGATTACTAAAATTAAATTTATATTCAATTTTATCACATTTCAGGTTCTCGGAAAAGTTTAAAATATGCTGTTACGAAACAATATAAGTTTCAAGAAAACACCAAAAAAAGAGAAAAAAGAATGTTATTTTACATTCCAGCCAAAAGCAACAACTTTAACTCCTAGAAAGGAACTTTTATAGGAAACATAAATTAAGAAACAGAAAATTTTTCGGAATATGTATATATAAATTCTTTTTTGGGGAAAAAAGTTTTCTTTTTTTTTTTAACTTCCAGAGAGAATTGTGTAATAGTGAAAATTTTGAAATATTTTGTAAAGTCTGCTATTTAAAAACTTTTGAACTATGTTTTGGAATACAAACATTGAGATTTGAGATTAAACTCAGTAATGTGGAATAAATAAGGAAAATTTGAAATTCCTTTTCTCCAAAAATTTACAGAAACTGTTTCGAAACAACTGAAATATTTGATTTTTGACTTTAAACTTATTCCTGGTATTTTTAAACGCTAACTTGAAGGTATAATTTCTTATTTCAAAGCTCATTTTACTTTGTTATAAACTTTTATACCTTAGAAATTTAACAAGTTTTGCAATTTCTCTGAAAATGAAAAAAATAAAAATGAAATACTGAATATCTTTTACTGTTTTACAAAAATGATTCACCTTGTTTAATCTTTTTTTATATTTCATTCAAAAGAAAAATGTTATGAAAGAATTAATCGTATATGGTTTGGAAACAGTTTTTTGTGCTTTTCAAATTTTATCAGAATTTTATTTTAGTTGTTGGTGGATATGTTAGATTTTATTCTGTTGAAAATTAAAATGCGGCACTTCTTTTAAATTAATGAATTAATTACAAAGATAATCTGAGATTAGAAATTATCGTTTGCATTATTTTTATTTTGTTCATTAAAAGCTTAGGGCTTGTCTTATAATCTTTCATATAATTAATTTATCCATTGAGTGAATTTTGTTGTTTATTTTTCAAGCAATTTTTGATTTCATAAAATTAGCAAATTTAAGTAGTTTTATTTTCCTAATCGTGATTCATTATCCTGGTACTTTTAGAATAATAACAAACGAAAAATGAATTTGAATATAATTGATTGTGAATAGAAAACAATTTATTTTAGATTCGATAATATTTATAATAACGAGTTACGAATAAAGTATAAAAGATGAATAATAATGTTAATAATGATACTTTTTAAAGCCTGTTTTTGCACTGAAATGACGAAAAAATTTTTTATCTCAAATATAAGTTTTAGAAATAAAATTTAAAAAATCTTTTAAAACACACTATAAAAAATTAAATAGTGCATAAAAACATAATTCTTAGATTTCATTAATTTTTTGCATTTTTATTAAATACTTTTATTTAACTTCATCTCATGAAAAGGAATTTTGTTATAAAGTTTTCATTCTCTATCTTACTCTTGAGTTTTGAAATTATGCTGTGTTGATTAGCAATGATTATGCACTATTTTACAATTTCCAGTATTTTTATTAATCTCTCTAGTGAATGAGTAAAGATTTTCAATTTTTGCTGAAAATATTAGATACTTCTTTACGAATTTGAAGTTATAAGTTTCAGAACAGTTTCCTTTATAAAATCATTTCACTATTGTTTTTACATTCTTTCATAAGGGAATACATTTATTATCTTTTTTTCAGTTTAATGTATTTTTCATAAAACAGAAAAAGGTTTTTTTTCTTTCAATATTTCTAATTTTATCATAACGTTCCTGCAAAGCTTCTCAAGAGTTAGAATCTAATGTATATATTTTGCGACAAAATGATAGCAAAATACATAATCAGAAGTCATAGATACATATTGAAAGTTGTTACATAATCAGGAACGCTTGATCTGCACAGTAAGAAGCAATCTGTTTATTTATAACTAATTTTTAGTTGTTTGATGTTTTATATGAAAAAAGGATGATGCCATGAAATATATCACTTGATTACCAATATTTAAAAATTAGATTTGAAAAAAAGACAATATCTTCTTTAGATTAGGAATTATATAATTTTAATCTGTTTTATTTAAATATATCATTTGATAAAGTTCTAAACTACAGGTATTTCACTTTAAACCTCTTTTCTGGCATGAAAACCAAAAATTTCCCTACTTTCACTGACCAAATAAATTTCAATTGATAAATAAGTGTTCCATATGTTTTTCAAAAATCTGTTTTACATAAAAATGATTATTTTACATTATTTTTAAGAAAATTCATTCCTAACGAAGTCGCATACTTTAATAGATTAAAGAGTAATTAAATTTTGATTTTATATAAGAGCCGTAACCTTGTGTGAATATTAAAAAAAAATTAGAGATCTCATAACATTTCTTCAATGAATAAAGAAATAAAAATGAAAATGTTTTAAATTATGCCTTTGATTGCTAAATAAAATAATACCTGAGATCTTCTAAGACAAAATAAAAAAATAACAGAAAATAAGCCACATTCAATGCAGACGTTCAGACTTTACTCTAAAATATTTGAGAAAGTACGTGCCTTTTCTGTAGTAAGTAGTGCAATTCGGAGAAATTCAATATTGTTCAGATCTGGATTCGAACAGTTATTATTTTATTCTATCATTCTTTTTGGTAGAATAGGGCAACAGCACAATAGGAACATGAAAAGGTCTGAATTTTTAGTCACGTATTTTGCAAAAAGATAAAAAAAATCAGAACTTTGGAAAGAGCTGAAAATTTTATATCCATGCTGTAGAAGTATTTTTTCTCAGTACGATTCTTTGAATGCTTCGAAAGCTCGTAACTTTGAATGTGTGCAAATGGTATTTTAGCGGGAAACACACAGAGACAAGAAATGGTGTGCGATGTGGACTAAAGCAGATTTTTTTTCACAAATTCATGCTTTTCTAATAATCACTAAACTAAAATTACTAAAATTGCATTACTAAATTAATAAATCATTACTAAACTAAAACTACTAAAATTATATTACGGAACTAAAATTACATTACTAAAGTAAAATTACTAAAATTACATTACGAAACTAAAATTATAAATATATTTTTAGTTAAGTAAAGATTTAAGAAATCTGATCTTGAATATTAATTATTACAAACTTTACCAAGAATTATCTATCACTGTGAAATCATATAGAACAAGTTGTACAAGTTTAAAACTAAAGATAACAACTGCTGTATACACTCTAGTGACGTTTATCTGTGAGAGAAAATGTCTATGTAAATTAATGTGAAATAAATCCGATGTGTTGAATAAAAGAAGAAATGCTTTATTTCAATGAAAAGAAACTTGAAAAACAGCTTGAAAAATCATAGATAAGGCATGAAAATACTTGTAAGAGTCTTTCAAAAATTCATACCGTATGAAGGCCAATAATCGATAATTAGGAAACAACAATAGCACTCAAAGTGTACAACAAAAGAGCTCGGTGCAAGAAATCAATGGAAATTTACAGAAGAATCTACTAATCTCGTTTTCTTATAAAGAATGTTCTAAAATGCAGATATTATCCAGAATATTCACTTTTTGCTTAATTCATCGCCAAATGGTTTTTAAGTTTATCCCCCCTATATAGAGCCTGGTATTCCTTCTGCATTCATACAAAATATATGTAAATTTATCTTTTTTACTATGATTAATTCTACTGAGAAATGTAGCTTATATTCTTGAAAATAAAGTTTTTCTGGAAATTAAACGCACTGCAATAGCAGATATTAAGTCTGAAGTTGCTAAATGTTTCCTTAAGCAATTGTTGGTGACAAAAATTATCAGCAAAAAGATGATGTAGAAATTTATTACGTCTTTCGATAATATGATGGCCGATAAGTAATTTAGAGTATTAAGAAATGCAATGGTTTGCAAAGAAGTGTCAATGTTGGGTAAAGAGGTAATGTAGAAAATAAATGCCACATTTCTTTATGTTGGATACAACACGTATTTCAGATAAATTGGAAATGTGGCATTCTTCAAGGAAATATCAATGTTCGGTAAAAGGAGAATGCAGAAAATAAACACGTAAAAAAACTTTCTAAAAGTTGTAAAAACAAATAATTCAGAGAATTCCAAAGAATGGCAATCTGGAAGGAGTTGCTGCTTCTTATCTCTACAGAAATTTTAAAAGGTAAAAGCTTTATTTCAGAATGAAGAAATCAAAAATCACCTCTATCGGTCATTGCCAGCAAAAGACAAAACTTTTTGAAAGTGGGAAGATGTTACTGCCGGAAAGTTGGGAAAGGTATTGGATCAGAATGGTTAACATATGATTCAATAAAATATTTATTCACTATAAAAAGAATTGTTTTTCATTTTCACAATAGAAAATTAAAGTACTTGCAAAACAACCTCATGCAATATGTTATTAAATACAATGGAATCGTAAATTTTGATATTTTCGTATTTTTAAAATTTTTAAGATATTCGACTAAGTTAAAAAGAAAAATATTAAAAAAATGGATTTTGTTAAAAACTATTCAAAACTGTGGTTTTTAGATGTTTTTTCAATTATAATATAAAATACTCTAAATACAAAAAAAAAAAATCATTATTTAATTTTGGGGGGGAAATGGGAAAAATTGGTAGTAAATTTTAATGAAATTTAACCAAAACAGTTAACACTCTACTCAAAATTGTAATAGAGAAATCCTATTTTTCTTTGTACACAAGTTATAGAATATAATAACGAATGAAACGAACCGAAATCTAAAAAGGATTTTGAGATGCAAAGATGTTATGGGTAAAACTATACGTATATATGCCTATAGGAAAGTCTGAACTACAAGAAAGAAGAAAAAATATCCCCAATGAGGTCGATAACCCTTATTTTTAACACAGTTGGATACTTCCCTTTATAACTTTTCCTTATTTTTACTAAGGTTTCCTGAAATCATTTTTTTTTAAATCTTAAATAGTTGCTATAAGCCAAACGTAATAAATATTTAATTATATAACTTGATTAACAAATGAATCATGAAACAGTGCACTGTCACCGATAGCAGGCAATTATAATTACAGAGTTCTAACTTATAAGAAAGAATAAAAATTATAGAAATATGGCAAAAAATTATAGGAAGAATAGAAATATGCCAAATTCCAAGAAAATAAAAGTTCAGCCATAAAAATGCTCTCAAATTTTCTTTCTGCACGAAATGTTTCAAACACTTCTACAAAAGTCCTAAAATATTTAACTATATTCCATTATTTAAAAGAACATGATTTTTTATTTTCCAATCTGAACATTAAAAAAATAATTTTTTGGCAAACATTAAATTTTGAAATTGCCACTTCTGAGAGTTTATAATTTAAACATAATTTGCATGGAATTTCTTTAATTTTTGCTGATTGCTTTCTCAAGAAATTTATAAAAAATATTTTTTTCTGTCATAAATATTTTTTTAGTAAATGTAGCATGAAATTTATTATCCAAAGTAAAATTGAACATCTCGATTTAGATATTTCCGAAATCATTAAAGTAAAAAATTGTTTTAAAATTATTTTAAAAAATTTTAAAGAGTACATTTATAAAATAAATCTTTGCCCAAACTCACTACTAATTACCAAACTTCCTGTTAAAATAAAATTAAACAAAACAATTAATTTTGTTTAAAATCGATTAAAACCTAATAATTATTTTCTAAAAGCATTAAAATAGCTTGTTGCCACCAAGAAGAAGAAGAAGAATAAAGTTTTCCATAACGTGTGTTTTTAAAGTAAAAAGAAACTGCAAACGATTTTTTTTTTTCTGAAACGAAACGATAATTTTTCTCTAAAATCTTTATTGTAAATAAAATATTATCGTTTGTTTATATTTTTGAAATAAAAAAAATAATTTTGGAAGAAAGTTTAATAAAAATCGAAGGCAAAAATTCTACGTTAGGATAGATTAAAATCTATTTTACTTCCCAGACGTCTACGAATAAGAATGGCTTGCTTCAATGTTTCAAATTTTTCCACAAAGGAAAGGAAGTTATTACTTTCAATTTCATGCAAAATCTTTGACTGTAGCTCGAAAAAACATCAAAGTTGGAGATATTCTGCTACAGACTTTTATACATTATATTAAATTTTTTCTCGTAAAAAAATGGTGGCATCATAGAAATATAAGTAGAACAAAATTTATTCTCATGCATTTTGAAAAATGGGTCAAAAAAGTTTTAGAATATTATTTCCATATTGAAAATTTTTGGAATAAATCCAAGAGTGTTTTGAAAATTGAAATAATATATTTTGAATTGACATTTATTAAGAAAAAGGGAAGAAATCATCGACACAAGCATTTTTTAATGGAAAGTTACAGAGTATTTGATATTTAGTAAAGTGTTACATTTTAGATACTCAATTAGATATTTATATTTTTTAAATTTTGTTATATTGTAAGAATTAATAGTATTAAATACCATGGTTTTTTTCCTAAATCCTTTCCTAAGTTGTTAAAAATTCATTTTGATTCATGTAATATTTTAAAAAATGAGATATTTATAGAATAAAAAAAAAGTTTTATTTCATTATTAGTTTTCTTCAATATTATTGCTAAAAATGCTTTGCTTCTTTTGCAAATAAAAGATAAGGATTGTGAATTCAAACATCAGCTGAATATTTATTGATAGAAAAACTTTTATTGCATCAGTGTAATAATATTTATATTAATCTTATCTTTTTGACATAATTAATACAAATTTTATAATTTATAAATTTTATATAAATAATAATATATATTATTATATAGATGCTATATAACTTTTATATTACTATATAAATAATAATAATATAAAAAATTAGAATTATAAACTTTATCATTTATAATTTTTAATATATATAAATTTTATCATTTTGAAAAATATTAATTTATTATCTATTAAGGTTACTATTACTTTTGGAAGGAATTTCTGAAAAAAAGATCTAAAATTGCTATAATACTGAATATTTGCATTAAAAATATATAAAAAAACATGTATAAAATGAAAATATGTGTTATAAAATTTAAAAAAAAAATGTTTTTGTCTTGTTTGTTATCAAAAGAGGTATGAAGCAAAAATCTTCAAAGGTTTTATCAAATTATTAACTAAACATTTTATACAAAACTTAAGAACTTATTATCCAGATATTAAATTAAAAAGATAATCTATATTTATATATATTCTTTAAACATTCGAGTGCCGAATAACATGAAATTTTTAATTTCTACACATTAGTAAGTACCAATAAAACTATAAAATATTTTTTAATCAGCTTCTCGGTTATTTTTTAATGCAGGAATTGAAAAATATATTGGGAAATAATTAAATAGAACTTAAAAAACAGTATTTTTGAGGTATTAATTTATGCGTCTTTTCCCAATGAAACTCTATCAAATATTATTAGAAAATCGCATCGAATCATATAAAATAATATTGAAACGTGTGTAAAATCAAATATATAAATCAGCAAAATTTACCAAAAAAGAAACTTAAAAACAAAATTGTAACAATTTTGTCAGGGGATCTGTTCAAACATTAAGAATGTTAAATAATAAGTCTGTATTTTGCATAAAAATAAAATAAAGTTTTAAACGCAGGCACTTTTCTTAAACATCTGAACAACGAAAATCCTTTTAAAAAAATACTGTCCACTGCATGCAAATTTTATTCAAACTTATAGATTTAGAATTTTTGTATAAAACTCTTTCATTATTTACACACTTATAGCATTTTACTGTTATTTATTTCACATAAATACGATAATTTATTTCTTAGATGGCACTGATAATTCAAACATGACATTTCTATAGAATAGAGTTTACAGCATATGCGTTATTATACTATGCAATTGCAATATATTACGTAATTCGGTATATAAGAGTATTGTGAACATTCACTGCATATACATAATACTTTCATGCGGATTTGATCCTTTATTTGATACATATATACATTATTAGAACCAAATCCATGCACCAAATTTCATCCATCTGTCTCGTAATGTTTTCAATTAATATTGTAATGCTAGATGATTGACTCCCAAACAAAAATTTCAGTTAAAATTTGACTGAAATCTACCATTATGTTTTTAATAGCATATATCAAATTTCGTCGATCAGATCACGATGTTTGAATTGTTTTCGCTGACAGATGAACAAATATAAGTTATTTTTTAAATATAGTTGACTGGTTGAAAAAGGGATTTTTCAAATAAGGTATTAAGATTTTATCGATTATTGGTTATTTTTATAAAATATTTTTTAGTTTTTGGACAGCTTTCTTAATAAAAGCTTTTGAATTTTACTTCTTCGTTCATGCTTTAAGGAAGATATCACCATTACTATATTTATAAATACTAAATTATTAATGATATTTTATGGGTGTAAATGCTACTCTTTAATATTATAAAATGTGATAAAACTTTTTTTTAAATGTCATAAATTATTCTCTGAGTACTTATTTTTCATTCAAATATAGTTCAACATGTCATATTGTTCCTGAATTATGGAGTAATTAAATATAACTGCCCATGTTTAAAATAATTTTTTCTCTTTTAATATTTCATAACAGAAAAAATTGAAACTAAATTTATAAACCACATCAGTTATTTGCAATTGTTATTTTTAATCGGACTCCAATAATTAAATTATATATATATATATATATATATATATATATATATATATATTATTTCAGAAATTAGGTTGCTTGTTTTTTTTATGTACAAAATTAGAGGCAAATCCTTCAATAAACTTCCAAACTGGAAATTTTCATATCTCATTTCTTTCTAACCAGAATTTTTTTTCTCCTTTTTTATATCTTTATAAATTCCAGATTATTGATATTTTTAAATAATTTTCAGAAAAATTAATTCAAAATATAATAATATACCTTAAAATCGATTTAAAAAATGTATATAGGTTGAAATATGTACATCACCTACCTTTTATATTTTTGAGAAGAAAGAAATTAGTAATTAGAAAAAAAAAATCTATAAAGAATGCATAGCAATTTTAAGTAAAAAATAATTAACTCTATAAAAATATATTTCCATTTGAATGATTTATTTATTGCACATTAACTAATAAAAAATGTAGAAAAATTACCGAAACCATTTGGGAAAACATATCTCTCAGAAAATACACCTAAGATATTTCGCTTAATTTAAATTAAAATATGCTGGAATTATTTTCCAAAAAATAAGGTACAGTCTGTAAAAACATTACTTATGGTTGATTGGAAAAGAAAATTCAATTAACTTCAACTGTAACGTGAAAGAATAAGCTTTGGTGCATGAAGTCAAGAAGCTTTTCACGAGAAAAATATATCGTAAACACCTTCAGCTTTTTCTTAATTTGTTTTGATAAAGTACCCTATATTTCTTTTTAATTAAAAGTTCACTGTTTTTATCAGATATTAAATTAAGATAATGTGACATTTTTTAGCCGAAAGACAAACAAAAAATGTTATAGTTTCCTAAGTATCTGCCTTAATGGCATAATAAATATTAGGTAAGCAAAATTAGCGGAAAAAAATTTTTTTAGTAATGAAGAAAAAGATGAAAAAAAAATGCAAATAATTTTTTTGTAATGTTGATGTTAATTAGGAAAAAAGTAGGAATAATTTTTCAGAATATAAACGATTTTTAAAAATGCAAGTCTGAAGAGAATATTTAAATGAAAGAGTCATTATATAATCGATATTGTATTGACCCATTTATCCTCGCCATACTAATGATAAAGAAAATTGGTCTTTTCTATGGATTATAATCTAGCTCAAAAGGTATGTGGAAAATGGTCTTATCTACCAATAATATTTTTTATCATTGGAATTTGAAAAGTTATTCAAATTAATCAAAATATCATCCTCTCAGATTTAATTGAGGCCGCGGTGGCTTTGTGGTAAGGTCTCGGAGGGTTTCAGGTTCGAGACTCGATTCCACCGAAGAACTGTCGTGTGAGGGGGTCCTTGCACGTTAAATATGTCAGACCGAACTCCTCCTGCTGGTGTGGTGTGGAGAAGGGGTTCCAGTTCAGGTGTCATCCTCGTCATCTGACCGTGGTTCAAAATGAAGAAGTCCATCCCAAAATAGCCCTCGTGTTTCTTTAAACGGGACATTAATATAACTAAACTCTGATTGAATAAATTTTGTAGTAAAATTAATTTAGTATCAACTACTAACTAACCCTCTAAGAGTTCCACACCTAATTCGACGTAGCCATAAAATGTCTTAAAAGCGCCCTGCACGTATTTTGGCTTAGGGTAATCAAGAATGCTGGTTCGTTTTGCATGAAAGTAACGTACAGGGTATACTGTTCGAAGAGTGTTTCCGACGTAGTTTTACGTCATCCTTCCCCCTACAAGTTTGACCTTTTTATGAATTGGAGGAGAGTCAATACAATGAATGTTTTACGGCCATTTATGGATGTCGCAGGATCTAAGGGTCCGAAGATTACTTTAAGCGCAGGACATTGTGATGGTTTCGGCTTTAGGGAGGAAAGAGAGCTCGTTCAAAAAAAGATTAACAGGAATTTCCCCTTCCCCTTTATGTGTCCGATAATGCTCTATGTGGACTTGGATTTACATTGTATTTGGCTTCAATAGCATTTTTTTGATATAGCGTATTTGACCGAGATGTTGTTTGAAAGTTCCATTGAATTATTTTTCTTGGTATAGTTTCATGTTCACTTGTGTTTAAACATAGCATTAAAGTATTAAGAATTCGGAAGGGATATATTTGAAAAATTGCCCTCGATATATAGTTAATTTAATAAATATATTTCTTATTCTTAGTTAAGCTATTAACATAATGCAAATTCACACTTTTTACGCTAATCCCTACCTCCAATTTTTTTTTCTTCGCTCAAAGTAAACAGATACAACTGAATTTTGTGTTTTAAAGCAGTCTAAATTTCAAAGAATAGAATAGGAATTGAGATACGCCTGATTGGCCCAGAACATTCTCTGCCATCACCCAGAAACTATAAAATGGCGGCAGTCTCAAGCTACTATCAAGTGGAGTTGGAGTGGTGAAATGAGTCATCCTGTCAAGAGGATAATGGAAAGACTGTAGAATGGTCAGGGAGGAACAAGCAATGTGTGGAGATCAAACGAATGTTGAACTAAACTACATGCTGAGTCCTGTTGTTATTGTTAAAACTGCGTCGAATCGCATGTGGAGTAGCCAGTCTTGTAGTAGTGAGTCGGTAGGGAAGGTTGGCCGTAAATTGTGTTATCCATTCTGGAGTGATTTTGTTGTGCTTGTTGAATTATTACAAGATGAATGGATTTAACAGGTTAAACAAGTTGAAAGTGAACTTTTCAGATGTCTTTTAATGAAATGGTCTCAAAGAAATTATTGGATGAGATTTGATTAACGGGAAATTTTGTTAGAGAATTGATGTTAGTGCAATATTTCTAAATTTATATATTTTTTGCTGTATGATCTTTAATTTTATTTTTAAAAAACATCATTTCAAAGATACGAATCTCAAAACTACACATTTTTTTCTATTCTGAATCACGTTTTAAGAGTATGTATATTGTTACTGTAATGTTGCTTCGCGGTAGGATTCGTTTCATCGTAGAAAAGAACGTTATAAGAGCAGATTATTAGATGATGATTTGATGATGGATCAGTAATCCCAGGCTTGAAAACAAAACGAATGATAATAGAATTTTGGAAAAAAAAATTGCGATATAACCAATTGGGGCTGAGATATGGTCAACTGCTAGAGAACTCTCTGCTCCAGAAACTATGACAAAACTGGCTGTTCAATTCAAAGGCAGTTGTATAGCAGTACAGAGCCGCATAGCGATCCAGAGACTAGTTGAATCAGTTTAGCGAAGGACAAGCGTTCTGTGGAGTTCAAGGGATTTTTGAATTGGACGGTGTGACGAGTCTTGGAATGTATTATAGAAGAAGGGTAGGAATGTATATGTGAAGGGTAGCCGATCTCGTATTAGTGAGTAGATAGTTGGATACAGCTCAATCAAGGAGACAGTGGAGAATTGTAGGCGTTCAGTTTAGTTTAGTTTAGTTATATTAATGTCTCGTTTTAAAGCAACACTAGGACTATTTCGGAAAGGACCTATTGATTTTGAACCACTGTCAGATTACAAGGACGACACCATAGACGGCACCCTCCTCCTTTCCACACTAGCGGGAGCATTTTTGACCTTTGGATTTAACGTGCAAGAGACTCCCTTACACGACGGCTCTTCGGTGGAATCGAGTTTCGAAGCCGAGACCTTACCACCAGGCTACCGTGGCCCTATGTTTCCTTTCGGAGACCATAGAGTGTAGCTCCGAAAATTCCCTTCATCTGTCCTGCTGCTTTGTGTGCTGTTGTTGCTATTAATACCGATTACTACTTGTGGAGCAGCTGCTTTTTGTACTGTGCTGCTGTGCCTTTCCTGTGTTCTTGTCGTCTATATATTTTCTGTCCTTGTATTCGTATCTTTGTGTTTAATGAACGTTGTCATTCTTATCTACTGAGTCCCGATGATTTTGTTTATTTCAATTTATTTCGACTAATAAATCGCAAAAAAACCCGAACGGCAACATTTGTAACAGTATTATGTTGCCAAGTATATAATTGTCATGTGCGATACTTTGTAAATAATTTTTTTAACACTCCTGATGTTAAAAAAAAATGTTCATAGCCTTTGCCGAAGATGCACAATTTTACTTGATGGAGAGGGTAAAATGCTCTTTGTCCGAGAGCATATTTTTGAAGTCTCTAAAATGTCCTGAAACAATTCCTGCTATTTCTTGACCCTTTATGTTACGATACGAAAAAAAGAATAGCTATGTCTTTGAAACAACAATTCCCAGCTAATATTCTGCCGATACTGCAGTTTTCCCATTCAGAAATAATTTTTGTCAATTTTCAGCTTCAACAAACACACATTAAACTTTCTTGCTGTCGAATGTTCTAATGCTCTTTAAATTGATCCATATTTAACCATTCTTCACACCTCTAATATTTGATCGAGAAAAGTTTTCACCTCTTAATTTAAAAGCTTTTATTGCTGATTGAGTTGCTTCACATCCAGTTCAAAGCTGAATTTCATATCTTTATCAATAAAAATGAATGTTTGTCTGTATGTCTCTTATGTGCTGTTGCACCACTCATACGATTGCGATAAAATTTTGAATATTTATTAACTACAAGTACGGAATGGCTATAGGCATAGTAAAATTATGTAATCTATACATACATATAAATGAATGTTTGTGTGTATGTCTCTTTCACGTTGCCGTACCCCTCATCCGATTACGATAAAAATTTGATTATTTACAGTTACAGGATGGTTAAATATTATTTACACTTATCCTTTATATAACACTCAATTTCAATAAATTTCGATTTCCATTCCTTTACAATAGGAAAATAAATATCGTTCTTTTTATCATCCCTATCTATTCCAATTATTTTAAATTTCAAACGATACTTCCAAAATTATTTTTTCTCCGGTAACAACGAGCCGGGTACCAGGTAGTATACTATAAAACAATGTCTATTTAATGAATTATTAATTACATTCTTAATTGATCCCTTGCTCTTAATTAAACACAATCTGGAATTTTTTAACATTTTGCTAGTCCAGTCTTCTCTGACAGATACCTGATAATTGCTTTTTCCAGTATCTCTATGGTGCTGTGTCTGAAGGGAAATTCTTTTTTGTTATCTTCCCTAGTTTGTTTGTTATCTTTCTAATTCTATTTCTGCGCTTCAACTGTGACATTCGAAAAGGCAATTGTAATAGTTTATCCGTGAGATACAATGCGACCACTTTTGTAAGTATTTCTTACTTTCTCATTTTTTTCGCATTTTTAGTGCTTTTTTAATTAATATTAATACTTTTTATACTTGTTTTAAAGTTTTTATTCTCAATTTTACTGTGTTGAATGATAATATATCTCCCAGATGCAGCAGTCGGCCAATAGTCACTGCCTTGCGCTTGAAAAAAAATGATGCCAAAGAAAAAATTATCTAAAAAAAAGAACAAGAAGTTTTAATAACAGCAATGACAATGGTAATACTTATCGTAAAAAGTACAAGATTTGTCAAAACCCGAAGAAAACAGAAGAAATTGTTTAATATATTTTTAGTTGACAAGACAAATAAAAAACAATATTAAAATACCACAAAATTTAGAAGATAAAAACACTGCAAAATTGAATTTCTAAAAGAGCTATGGTATCATGATATTTGTCTTCGTTGGAAAGGTTCATGTACATGATGAATATAATATATGTAAAATGATTCAAATAAAAAAAATTCCAAATTATAAAATTATACTCAAAAACATTATTATTTATTATGAAAAATTGTGAAAGCGCAATTTAGATGTTTTACAGCTTTACGATGGTATTCGCCAAATGTGGAGAATTATTTCTTGGCGCTTTTTGGTTGTCGTTATAAATCAACACAAGTACCTACATACAATTTTCTGATTGTCCTTTTTGTCAAAACGAAACTTGAAGTCAAAACAACATCATGCTCATACATGATCACAAGGCTTTTATTGTATATTAATTTAATGCAATTATGAGCATGAATTTAAAATTAAACGATTCCATTAAGATTAGATATGATAATACACTGAAGTGACAAAAGTCATGGGATAGCAATATGCAAATATACAGATGGCAGTTGTATCGCAGAGAAAAAGTATAAATGTGCAGTTCGTTTTCCAGAGCTTTCATTTGTGTTCAAGTTATTCATGTGAACAGGTTTTTCGTGATTTATGGCGGCACGACGAGAATTAACAGACTTTGAACGTGGAATGTTAGTTGGAGCTAGACGCATGGGTCCTTCCATTGCGGATATCCTTAGTGAATTCAACATTCCGAGATCCACAGTATCAAGAGTGTGCCGAGAGTATGAAATTTCAGGAATCACATCCCATCATGGACAGCGCAGTGGGCGACCACCTGCACTTAACGACCGAGACCGCCGACGTCTGTGTAGAATGGTCAATATTAATAGACACGCAACACTTCGTCAAATAACTGCAGGAATCAATGTGGGACGTGTCCGATAGGACTGTGCGGCGAAATTTGTCTTCCTTGGGCTATGACAGCAGAAGACCGACTCGAGTACCTTTACTGACAGCACGACATCGCCTGCAGCGACTCGCCTGGGCTCGTGAGCATATCGACTGGTCCCTAGACCAGTGGAAAACCGTGACGTGGTGAGATGAGTCACGATTCCAGTTTTTACGTGCTGATGGTAGAGTTCGAGTGTGGCGCAGACCCCACGAAGCCATGGACCCAAACTGTCAGCAAGGCAAGCTGGTGGTGGCTGCATAATGGCGTGGGCTGTTTTTACATGGCATGGACTCGGTCCTCTGGTGCAACTGAACCGATCATTGACTGGAAATGGTTATGTTCAGCTGCTTGCAGATCACTTGAAACCATTCATGGACTTCACTTACCCACACAACGATGGGATTTTTATGGATGACAATGCGCCATGTCACCGGGCCAGAACTGTTCGCGATTGGTTTGAAGAACATTCCGGACAATTCCAGCGCATGATCTGGAAACCTAGATCGCCCGATATGAATCACATCGAGCATTTATGGGACATCATCGAAAGGTCCGTTCGTGCCCAAACTCCAGCAACATCCACACTTTCACAATTATGTACGTCTATACAGACAGCATGGCTCAATATTCCTGCAGAGGACTTCCAACGACTTGTGGACTCCACGACACGTCGAGTTGTTGCACTTCGCCGGGCAAAAGGAGGACTTACACGATATTAACAGTCATCCCATGACTTTTGTCACTTCAGTGTATATCATTCGTTTTATTAAATATAATTAGTTGAAAAATTTAAGTATCAAATTAAATTCGAACATAGTTTTCGTTTAGAAGTTTCAATTTCCACTAGTTGTCTTTTTAATTTCTTAACTCTAAAACTCAATCCACTGGCAATATAAGAAATCAAAAGTTACATTTTTTTTTTCTATGCGTAACTACACCTTTACAACTTTAGTTACGATTCTTGAACATTTTTTTTCTCTATTTTTATTTAACTTTTTTATATTTTTATCCATTTATATATTTTTAGAACAATATTTTGGGAACAATTTTTGCGCCACATATATCTACACAGACTTCACTTGATAGTTCAAGGCTTTATAACTCGTATAAAGGATTCTACTGTCGCGACTTTCTTTTGTCACAGGTCTCTCGAGAAAATGAATCTGGAACATTCTCTTCTACTCAAAATTACATTGTTTCGAAACAAAGTAAGAGAAGTAGGTTTCTCTTTCCTTATCATCAAGGAAGCATAGATTACAGACAAGTCGAAAGATAAACTGAAAAAAAAATTATTCATACGTCGCGAACAGCTAAAGAATGGCTGAAAGCGAGTAAAAAGTTTGAAAAATAAGTCTGAATATATTTATTTGTACAGAAGTTTATATATTATTTTATTTAAGATGTAACAATGAATAAACTTTGAATATAAAACAAACATTTATTTTATACTAGCCGCCTTTGGCGACCAGCTGGTTCGCCATGAGTAATGCGTTCTAAAATTTTCAATTAAATCCCATATTCATTAGCCTTGAAGTAATTCCGGGTATTGATTGACCTGAAATTAATATTTTCTTTAAGATGATGGACGGTAAGTTTTAAAAGTACACCTTTTCCGAATAATATTCTTTAATTTTATAAATCAGTCAGTTTTAACCATCGGTTATGCTTCCAAAATAAAAAGACAAATTTTCGATGATGTTGCCAAAATATTAAATATGTTTTTTTTTAAAGAAAGCGAGAAAGGGAAAAAAAGTATTAAATTAATGATACAGATATTGCAAACGATTACATAAATATGCCATTAAGTCGGGATTTCAATGCATATCCTGTCTAAATTCAATCAGGTTTACCGTAAATAAACAAGGTTTATTGAGTTAATGATATTGATATTTCAAACGATTGTAGAAACCTTTGCTTTGCATTTATTTTTTAAAGAAAATATCACATTTTATATTTATTTTATTTTATCCAGTCACGTGCTAAAAGTTGCATTTCTTTAGACTTGATTTACGATGAGTTTTTTTTATTATTATTTGAACTTCCGTCATTGTTTTATTTTATTTTATCCAGTCACGTGCTAAAAAACATGGTTAAAATATTTCTTTAAAAATTCGTTAAAAATAGAACCTTGAGTTTTACATTAAAACACTGATACCATTAGAAGGCTAATTTTTTAATCTTTAAATTGATGTAAAAATCATGTTTATGCGATCATGTTTTCGGAAGTTATAGCGGAAAAACGTCGAAATTTCGCTTAAATTTTAATTAATTCAAATTCTAATTAAAAATTCGAAAAAAGGGCCCCGAGGTGCACATTCCGGACCTCCAAGGTATACATGTACCAAATTTGGTAGCTGTAGGTCCAACGGTCTGGCCTGTAGAGCGCCAACACTCACACACACACACACACACACACATTGAGCTTTATTATAAGTATAGACTAAAAAAATCAAAATTTTTTATTTTATACCAGAAAAAAAGCTGCTATCCTAATAACAGTATCTCGGATACGTATACCACTAATTAACCAACGAAAATTACAGAAGATATTGCTACGCAAATAAAGAAAAGTATTAATGTATCGCATAAGTTTCTTTCCTATTTCTAATATGAAATAAATAAACAATATTTACCGTTTATTTATTTTATTGTATGAGAAACCTTTGCTATATTGCGGTTTTGCATCTCTCAGGAAGCCTTATTATGCCTTCTTTCAAAAACTCTTGTGTTTTGGACAAGAAATAATCTCCGAAGTGCTCTTTTATTTAACTGATGAATCGAAAATGATTATTACAAAGAGAGTATTTTAAGGACACAGAAAAAGTCATAATCAGATGGAGCTAGATCAGGAAACTAAGGGGGATGTGGTAAAATATCCCAATCAAACTGTAAGAAGCTTCTCTCTGAGGACTAATGCAATAAGTGTTCTTGCTTTTTCACGACGAAACACAAAGCCTTGTTAGTTCATTCCTTTTGACCTTTTTTTTTCTTTGCTATGGCAGCTTTCAGTTAATCTTGTTGATGACAGTATCGCAGTCATTCAGTACTTCATTTGCTTTCGTTTTTAATAATGACACCAACTCATTTCAACTTCACCCTTCATATTCTATTTATATTGCAGAAATTGCTGCCATCTTTCATGCATTATCTCACATATCAAATGATCCACACAATAACTATATCATTTATTCAGACTCAAAAAATATCTTGAAGTCGTTGAAATCTCTTCACAATTTCTCTCATCCATTGATTTTTTAAATTCTTGAATCTCATGATAGTCCTAAGGTATCCGACTACGTTCAAAAGAAAAAATTTGAAAAATTGGATTTAAAAAAAATTATGATTTTAATGTTTTATGGTATGTATTGTCAATTGTCATACAAAATACTATAAATGCAAAAAAAAATATTTGAAAATATAATATATTTTGAGAAATTGAGAAAATTGCACTAATTTTTAATGAAATTCAACCAAAATGACTAACACCCTACTCAAAAATGGTAATGCAGCAATCAAGTAGTTCTTACAAGTAGTTCTCATTTCTCATTGTAGAATACAATGATGAATGAGATGAACCAAATTCTAAGAAAAATGTTGAGATGCAAAAAAGTTATATGTGAAAGTATAAGTAAACATGTATTTTGTTTCATAAATTCCAATTTGCAAATACTTATATAAATATGCATATATATATACTTGCTTAGACCTTGTGGCTGGCGCTCCATAATCAGAAATGGTTTGTAGCGCCTCTCAACTCGATCAAACTCAAACGGTATTTCCTAGAATTTATTATTTCACCTAGAGGAAGGAGCTGTTGAAAGTCACGCCTTTCCAATCCCATCAAAAGAACTTTTTTGGAATGTAGGACCTGCATGGGATGTAGTAAAGCTCTGGTTCGACTGAAAGCGATAGTATTCTGCTGACGATTAGGTGTGTGCCCAAAGTGGCTTTACACCGGTGAAAAGATTACAATTACAATTTTTTTTAAAATTAAAATTTAAATAGCTATCAAAAGAATCGCTATTCAAACATAACTTTCCTTAGCGCATGTATAAGATGCAAAGGAAGCTGAAGGCAGCGCCAACCCCCCCCCCATTGAAATAAAATAAAAGATTAGAGAGAAAGATTAAGATAAATGAAAACAGAGGGAAAGACAAATAAAAAATGAGAAAAATAAATAGATGGAAAAGTATAAATAAATAAATAAAATATAAAAAATAAATAAATAACATATAAATAAATAAATAAAATACAAAAAATAAATAAATAACATATAAAAAATAAATGAAATATATAAAAAATAAATACCATATACATAAATAAACAAATGAAATATAAATATAAATAAATGAATGAACAATTTAAAGTAAATAAATAAATACATAAAATATAAATAAATATAAATAAACATGAACAATAAAGAATATATATTCGGTCAGCCCAAGTTAGAGTCCCTTATCCGGAACAAAACGCTAGATAAAGAGTTCTTTTTGTAATTTTTGACACAGAATATTGTCCACTTTTAGCAGTGCTTGAATTTCTCTGTGCATATTTAGAAGAAAAGCAAATAATAAAGTCCATTTAAAATTTGAAACTGCTAAAAAACATTTACACTTGAAGTACTAAGAAGTACCGATAGAAAAAAAGTCTAATAGATAAATCCTATGTTTGCAAAAGCAGAGCTAAGTAAGGTCTTTCATAGGGAAATGAGAAAGAAACTTTTGGGACACCCTAATATTTAAGGTTGCCAAATTTTCGCCAAGTTAGTCACCAAATTCTCAGATCACTGACGCACCCTCCAAGAAGGCTTATCATAAAATGGTCTTTCCAGTGATTCAATTAACCATCCTAGGAAATTACATTACAGTTTTTAACAATATATACGAGATTTGTTACAAAAATAATTCGTCCGTTCTGTTCACATTTGCCATTTTAATTGTTGAGAGCCGAGTTTTAGTGAAAATATATGCTTAACAACATTACAGTTTGTAACAATGTA
>JAPMOQ010035010.1:103746-127577 GCA_026543055.1 Argiope trifasciata | reverse complement strand
ATGCTTCATTATTATCACATGATAATGATGAATCATTACCATACTGACCAGAAGGGCGAATTTTCTTCGTCTCTAGATAAGTATACGCCCCCCTTACCGCTAGAACTTTCCTTTCCAACAACAAAGTGATGCCTTCCCTCGATTTGGTATGGATGACTTGATGGCTTTCCTAAATCAGGATAGACGTATAATAAGGATACACCTCTATCAGTCAGTGACCTCTAACAGCAAGAGGATGCACACATGAAGGCATTTGGGGCGGTTTAATGAATCCGATTCGACGGCATCGGGTGCCCTGGGAATTACGTTATCGAGCCACTTGTTGCAGTTTGGGATAATAAGTAGCAGCTTCCCGACAACTTTATTTCATTTTCAAAAGCTTCATGACAATGATGGAACGTAATGATATGTAAAATAGTGCTAAGTGCTTCACATCCTTGCAGTGGGTATTTCCTTGTTAGCAGGGAAATGGTTTTTATATTTCTTGATTATTTCAGATTGATAGAAAGGACAAGTTATAAATATATCATTTTCATGCTGTAATAAAATATTTCGGAAGTATTGAATTTCACAATTACGGAATTGCTGACTAAAAAGTAATCGAGCTAAATAAAAGATTTAAATTGTTTTACTGCATCAAAATTAAAAAAAAAAAATGGAAAATTATTTTTTTTTATTCCTGTTATTTATTCTTTTTATTTATTTTGTTATCAATTAAATCCCTTATTTAAAGATTGGAAAGAAATGCAGCTTTTCTGTTAGTCCAAAAGCTTTTTAACATGGATTTTATGTACAATAAAAAAGGCAAACCACTCAGTGAAATTCCAATTAAAAGATTTGCAATTTGTACTATTTTTTAGCTTTAAAAAGTGCTTTTTCCGAGCAATCTTGGCTTTTAATTAATTCATTTTTATTTCATAAACATTTTTTCCTAGTACTGTAATAAAAACACACAAAACAACTTGATAATTGGCCACAAAATTACTTCAGCACAGGTACCCTACCTGACTTTTACAAGATGCCCAAAAAGCGATTATCGATTAAATTGTATCAATTACTCTACCGACTTAAAAATTAATGTTGGGTAATCGACATAGAATAATAGATTACTTTACGGATTATTTTATATTGATTTAAAAATCAATATTGGGTAATTGATATAGAATAATCTATAATATAGTAACGATTATTTTATATCGACTTAAAAAATCAATATAGGATTATCAATTACTCTTGATTCGTCTGTATCGATATTTCAATCGTTATTCAAATTTGGTTATTTAAAAAAACCTCCCAAAGATGGTTTAAAAAAAATCCAAATATGGTTATTTTTTTAAAAACTCCCAAACATGGTTATTTTTTAAAAAAATTCCCCAAGATGATTATTTGTTAAAAAAAACTTGGTGGTTATTTGAAAAATTTCCAAAGACGAATATTTTTTAAATAACTACCAAAGATGGTTATTTAAAAATTATTTTCCATTCCAACAAACTTATTTCTAGGTTGTTAAAAATTCTAAACAATATGTACCTACTAAATCTCATGAGTGGGTCTTAAGGAAAGCATAAAAATGGTGATATTGATCATTTGGGAGGAATACATTTTATTCACTGAAGCAGCATAAATTATAATTAATCCTTGATAAGGGTTTCTCAAATGTAACGAATATATGCTTCTGTAATGAGTAGAAAAGCACTATTATGCCATAATTAGAGTGATAAATTCTTCCAGAATGTGAAAGCTCAGATGGAGTTTTTCATAATTATTTATTTAAAAATAGTTTTAAAAAATCATCTGGAATATTTTCTCCATAATTTTTTTACGCACTTCTTCAGTATAAAGTCAAGATATTCGATTATTGGATGCAAGATTCAACAAATGCAGTAAAAGATTATGTACTTACACTCGATAAATATACGAAACACAGATTTCAAAAGCTCAACTTATATATAAAAAAGGCATTTGTGGATATTAAGAACACAAATTAAGAGAAAATAGCTAAAAAGAAAACAAATCAGCTGAAACAATTAGAAAGTATATCAGAGAAAATGTTTACTCTATGAATTCAAGTCAGAACCTCTTATTTATAAAGTTTATCCTGCAAGGCATGAATTTCTCTAGAAGAATCTCTGGATCTTAATTCTTAATAGGGGTACCTCGCTAATTCTTGTATTTTCTGGAGCCTTCATTTCATCTACAATTTTTCACAAAGTAGATAGATATTGATCGGGCCTCAAATTAAGATTCTTTATGAATGTTAATAAATTTCTGATTTCAGCTTGTATACAGCTTTTACATGACAATAAAGTAATATTATAGATTCATATGTGTAACTTCATTTTTTATCAACAGCATAACAATTATATATTGTATTCAGATATGTACTATATCGGGTAGAATTTTTCTCTAATTTATCATACAACACCTCATGCAACAAAATTTTACCAGTCTCTCGCTATTTGAATGTTGGTTAATCCGCTCAATTTCACTGCATTTATTTCATAATAATTAAACTTCAACTTGCCTGCATTTTCTTTTTCCAAATTTATAGATGAATCCCGTATGCTGTTCTTAATTTGTTAACATGACTGAAATATGTATTTTAGAAATAGTCTTTACGTATTTGCTTCATATTTTGTTGCTTATACTAAGAATGCAAACGAAAATTTTAATGAGTGTTTCGCAATAATTATTAAAACATTTAATTTCTTATTTAATGAGTTATTTTCCTATGACGCCACTCAATATTTTCAGGTAAAATTGAAAGTAAAATAGTCAAATTATGGGAAAGAAAGATATTTAAATAAAATTTATTTTACTTGAAAACTTCTTGATAAATAGCATCAAATTTTCTGTTGATTGAAAATTGTTTAACTTCGATTTTTTATCATCAGTATAAAGATTATATATTTTATCCAAGTATGTGCTATATCGGGTAGATTTTTTTCTAATTTATTATACAACACCTCATGTAACAAAATTTTACCATTCGCTCGCTATTTAAATGCTGATTAATCTGTTTAATTTCGTTACATTTATTTCATAATAATTAAATTTCAAGACTTGCCTACATTCTAATTCCAAATTTATAGATAAATTCCGTACCTTATTCACGAATGTATAAACATGATTGAAATATGCATTATAGAAATGTTCTTTACTAATTTACATCATATTTTATTGTCTATACTAAGAATCCAAACGAAAATTTTTATAAGAGTGTCACAATGATTATTAAAACATTCAATTTCTTACTTAATGAGGTACTTTCCTGTGAAGTACTCAATATTTTTAGGTAAAGTAAAAGTAAAACATTCAAAATATAAAAAATAGATATTTAAGTAAAATTTATTTTACTTTTTTAAAAATTTAAGCAATGTTTGATAAATAGCTATGATGAGCTCTGTTGATGAAAAATTGATTCAAATTATTTAGTTTTAGAGGCCGAAAGATGGTTAAATTCAGTATTGGAAAGGAGTACTTTTCTAATGTATTATAAATCATGGAAGTTCTTACAATAAACAAATAACCTCTCAAAATCTATTGAATATCCATTGAGAATTCAAAATGGAAAAAAATATGCTATTTTTGTGAGCAGTTTATGAGATTTTTAATTTTTAAAAAAAATTTAAACTGAATTTACTTTTGATAAGAATAGAGAAATAATTCCAAAACTGAATTTTCCATTTGATTTATACAAGCGTATGAGAATATTTAATTTGGATATTTTTCTTTATATTAAAAATATCTTGTTCTTTTAATAAAAAATAGCTTATTACATGACCCTCGAAATTACGATTAATGCTGTTGTTTATGTGATTTCATTATTTTTAATTTTTGATTTAGTTAATTATTATATTTGTATGTCTATTCTTTGTATACTTGTTCATATGTAAAAATGAAATTGGTGCAAGCAGGCACCTCACTCGTTCTCCGTTAGCGGCAAAAAATTTTATCACGTGCGCTCGTTGTCAGCAGCATATTTCTATTTTTCAAATATATTAAAATATAAAAAAAGAATTCGATGTTTTACGTTGTTCGCTCTTTAGTTAGCGGCATTTTTAAATACAATATGTTTTCCTTGTTCTTTCTTTAGTTAGCGGCATTTTTAAATATATTATGTGTACCTTGTTCGCTCTTTAGTTAGCGATATTTTTAAATATAATATATTTTCCTTGTTCACTCTTGTTAGCGGCATTTTTCAATATTTTTTCCGTGTTTCCTTGTATATATTGTGATCGTCGTCCATGTTTTGTATATATGTATATTTGTGTGTGTGTGTAAAATAAACAAGAAAAAGTAAAGAAGATTTTTTCCTTTTATTAAATACACACACACAGCGCTGAACTATATAGGTGTAAACAGTTGTTTTTAATTTATCACTTACGATGTCACATAATTTTAAACAATTTATTTGTTATGTGATAGCATTGACCTTGGGTATAAATACTTACTACTTTATAAACACTTCAAACTTCAACTCGCAAGTATGAAAGTAATAGCGAATATTGTATTGCTAAGAAGAAAATATTTCATGTATCATTTGTAAAAAAAAAGCACTTGAAAATAGCTTTATATTGTATAATGCTTCGTATGTTAGCCAGTATGATCATAAATTTTAAACAGCCAAACCATAAGATTAGAAAGAAACGCAAATGATAAAAAAATCAATTTATGCAAATGATAAAATAAATAAAGTTTTTTAATGATAGCATTGTTAGAAAGTTTTAATAATTTGAAATTTAGGATCTCCAATTTTCATTTTTGTTCTTGTGGTTTACAGACATTATGATATCCTATTATAATCTATAAATTTGAAAGCAAAACCATTTCACTTTAATACAAATGTAGAATTTATCCAATGCGTTCAATAGCATTACGGTACGAAAAAGCTAATCAAAGGAATGCAATTTCAGCAAAAATAAAAATGTGGTTTCTAAAATAAATTCATTTTTCACGATAGAATTAATTAATTCATTTGGGGACTTTATTAAATATTCGAATAAATCTGAATATTTCAAAAAGAAATCCTCGTTAAAATATGAATAGCAAGGTTTAAAAAATACGATTTTTAACCTTTTTGATACTGAATTTATCCTTTGTAAGAGATTTGGATAAATCTTTTTTAGAACATAAGAATAATTTTAATTATTTACACATAAAATTACTTTGGTTTTATTCGCACAAAAATTTTATTCGAATTTTTTTGTGGTTTGTTCTTTTAAATGCAAACTGTTTGCTTTTTCTGTTTTGTTAACTAGAATTCCTTTGAAAGAAGATTCTTTTTCATCATTTTTATAATTAGCTGTATTAATTAACCAAAAAAAGCATGAATAAATTATTTTATTTGAGGCTTAAAAAGTGTTCACTTTTTAACTATGTATTCGAATATTGTTTTAACCTTTGGAGAGGAGGGTTTATATTTTAAATCACACGGAAATTTTAAGCTTTTTTCCTAACACATTTAACTTATATTAAATAGTTCACTCGTTTATTCAGTGAGTCTAAATAAATTTAATGAAAAATATGATTTATCGGTCTTTTTTATATAAAGTCTTTTTATTATAATTGTTTTCCGGTTTATTTCTCCTCATTAATTTATAACGTAGTTGATTGCAAATGTTATTCTGTTGTCTTCTGCCTAATGCCACCTGGCAATTCCAAACCGAAAGAGAAGAAGCCCTTTGGAATTAAAGTAAAAGTGCATGCCTTTCGTTGTTAACGAGTACGATTTTGCTCGAACACGCACGACACAATCCTCTTTAGGGGGCAGTCGAACTCATTCATCCATCCGCAAGTCAGAATTGAGATCCAAATCAGATACCGCCTCAGTACCTCTAGAGGTTTGGGGAAGTTGGAGCACTTTGCATATTAATCGTGCCCCAACTGCCATTAGTCAACACGACGGTCTATGACTGAGACAAGAACAGAACTCGCAACCTTTCGGTTACGAGACTGATGCTCTACCAACCAGGCTACCGAAGCCCGTCAATGTTTTATCATTTTAAATTTGTTTTTTCGCAATACGATGCACAATAGTTTGCATGGTAAAAAAATAAAATTCTAAAACAATAAATCAACTGACAAACCCATAATTAATTTCTAAAAATATATATGTAATGTGTTTAATTCTAAATAATTGAACCAAAGTTGAAAACTCTTCTATGTTGGAAAATTAAGTGTTCACAAGATTTCAAAATAAAAAAAATGACATCCACAAATAGTAATCTCCTCAAAGCTTTTTCATGGTCTTTCAAAAACGTTTTTAATTATACCTTCTGTCCCTGCATAAGATAAGCGAATAAGGACCTGAACCCAAAGTCTTCATGTTTTATTTTCAAAATCTTGCACATGATAGTTGTGATCGTCTTAATGCCATATTTATAGAGTATATTGTGTGCGGTCTTTAATTTCAACAGAATGAATCCGAAATTTTGCCTACAATTAAGGTATCCGACTACGTTAAAAACACTGGTTATCAACCACATTGGTGACTTTTTATTGCAATTTCTTGTAGTTCAGAGTTTCCTCTTTCCAATATATATTTTTTTCTACGAAAAAGGGAGGCCTGACACCTCATCCAAAGGAATTTTAAGCAAAATTTATTTTTCAGCTAAGTTTCATTTCAATTTTTTCAAAACTTTAATTTTTATAAAAAAATTGACACCTTAACGTGATATCTCAATTAAAGGTATTTATATAAAAATGTCAGAATTTTTAAAATATGAAATGGGAAATGAAATGAATCCGAATTTTATTGTACTTCAAATTCTTTTTCATTTGTAGATGTTTGAAGAAAAATTAAGTTGTGAATTTATGAAAAAAAAAATACATGTATATGTATATTTCTACCCTTTACTTCATTGCATCTCAAAAGTTTTCTTAGATTTTGGTTGATTTCATTCATGATTATATTCTATAACTTGTATGCAAAGGGAAATGTAATTGAAGTTTTACAATTTTGTGTAGAGTATTAACCATTTTGTTTAAATCTCATTAAAATATATCATAATTTTTCATATTTCTCAAAATATATATTTCCAAACAATTTTTTGTATCTACATTATTTTGTTTTATCATTAACAATATATCTATAACATCTATAAACATAATCAAACAATAGATATAGCTTTAAATAGCATTTTAAAAAATTCATTTTTTTTTAATAATTTTCTTTCGAACATAGTCTGATACCTTAAATAATAAATTGAAATGCTAAAATTCATTTTTCTTAATTATTTCATTATGAAACATCGTTTGCCTTTGTGAAGGTACAAAAAAATGCTCAGTCAACCTTTTGAAAGATTTGCTTCAAAAATTTCGAATTGATCCTCACTGTACATGCTATAATGTGTCACAAAATAATATTGATCTATTCCTCAATCGACACATTTGAACTACTAAAAACACAATGAATACATGTCATTAAAAACTAAATTAATACAATTTTCTTCGTGTAATTATCACATACTCTCTTTCACTAATAGACTGATATAATTTCATTTCATTTTTTTATATTTAAGGAAATACTATGACCAATTATTAAATATAAAAATTAAAAAGAGTGCGTAATCTATACTTATAATAAAGCTCAATGTGTGTGTGTGTGTGTGCGTGTGTGTGTGTTTTGGCGCTCTACAGGCCAGACCGTTGGACCTACAGCTACCAAATTTGGTACATGTATACCTTGGAGGTCGGGAATGTGCACCTCGGAGCCCTTTTTTCGAATTTTTAATTAGAATTTGAATTATTTAAAATTTAAGCGAAATTTCGACGTCTTTCCGCTATAACTTCTGAAAGTATTATCGCATAAACATGATTTTTACATCAATTTAAAGATTAAAAAATTAGCCTTCTAATGGTATCAGTGTTTTAATATATAACATAAGCTTCTATTTTGAACGAATTTTTAAAGAAATATTTTAACCATGTTTATTTAGTACGTGACTGGATAAAATACAACAATCACGGAAGTTCAAAATAAAAAATAAAAATAACTGTCATCGCAAAATAAATCTAAAGAAATGCAACTTTCAGCACGTGACTGGATAAAATAAAAGAAATATAAAATGTGATATTTTCTTTAAAAAATAAACGCAAAGCAAAGGTTTCTACAATCGTTTGTAATATTTATATCATTAATTCAACAAATCTTCTTTATTTACGATAAACCTGATTGAATTTAGACAGGATATGCATTGAAATCCCGACTTAATGGCATATTTATGTAATCGTTTGCAATATATGTATCATTAATTCAATACTTTTTTTCCCATCCTCGCTTTCTTTAAAAAAAACATATTTAATATTTTGGCAACATCACCGAAAAAAACATTTTTAATATTTTGGAAGCATAACTGATAGTTAAAACTGATTGATTTATAAAATTAAAGATTATTATTAGGAAAAGGTGTATTTTTAGAGCTTTCCGTCTATTATCTTAAAGAAAATATTAACTTCAGGCCAATCAATGCCTGGAATTACTTCAAGGCTAATGGATATGTGATTTAATTGAAAATTTTAGAACACTTTACTCATGGCGAACCAGCTGGTCGCCAAAGGCGACTAGTACAAAATAAAAACAGAAAAGACAATATTAATTTAGAGCTACCGTCTAATGAAAGTAATTTTTAATTTAAATTTTAAATATTGCTTAAGTTACGTTTTTATTTGACGAATTAGAATTTTGTTTCCAATAAAATTTTAAAAATGTTACAAACACTGAAGCCAGTTATTCTAAAATAATAATCATAATTTATGTCTGTCGCCATTGCATTGGTATCTTAATAAGCCAGTAACAGCCATTAGACACTAGAGATCACTTTTGTCGAATGGTTATGTTACGTGGCTACGTACCAAAAGGTACCACGTTCGATCCAAACTCAATTCAAACAGCCACATGCTTTTTTTTTCGGTATTGTGTCGTTATTTCTGGATGTGCCTCTTCGCTCCTGTGCATAAATTATGCCTCTCGGGATGGAATAAATTCGAAGTTTCAAAATTACAAAAGTAAAGTTTTCTCTACCTTCTATCTTAGCTTAAAAAATATATTTACGCACACATATATATGGAGTTTTGGGTTCTAGGGGTTATTATTAAGAAATTTTCCTCAAGTCTTGTCTTGAGAACCATTCCAATAGGCAGTCTTAATATAAGAATCTACCTGTTAAGGATTAAAATCAAGAAACAAAAGTGTTAAGAGCAATATTTCGAATCGAACCTAAAACTAACAGAAAGAGCTTTGTTCCCGCTCCTCTCCCTTCAGGAATCCTGGAAGAGGTTCGTGTCCTTCCCAACTGCAATTACTGCATATTGAAAATCTGGCGTGGCAAACAGACAAGTTTTATTAACTCGGGAGAATTGAAATTCGGAGCCTTGTATCGGGTTAATCGAACAAAACTCGCTGCTGTCAGCCGGAATTATTGGAAGGAAAACTCGTGACTCCGTTCCCAGAACTTCCGTAACTGAATAAGTCTCTAAAAGACTCTCGGTGTTCTGTTTCGAAGGCACGAAGCAGCATCTTGGAATGTAATTTAATTGTTTGGAACGGGAAGCTTTATTCGAGTGTTCTACGTCATTTTGGAATGAATTATGTTCCCGCCTGGCATTTCTGTGTGATTCACAATTTTACTAATTCTTTAATTTTGAGTGTAATTTCAAATTCTCCATATAATTAATAACAAGTTAACATAATTATTATTATATAAAAAAGTATATTAACTTTTTGTTAATATAATTTTTAACAAGTTATTATATTAACAATGATAATAACTTGTTAGTATAATTGTTCACAACAAGTTATTATATTAACAATATGGTTATTAATAACGAGGTATCAATATTAAGTTGTTATTTATGATAATTATACAAATCGTATTAACAATTATTATTAATCATATAACAATTTTAATACTTGTCAGTAATAACACGTTATCAGTATTACTTGTTATTAATGACAATTATATTAACAATTGTTATTAATGATAATTATAACAATTATATTAACTTGTTATCATTAATAACAAGTTGATATAATTGCTATTAATGATATTTACAAAATTGTTATTAAGAAAATAAATAAAAATACAAACTACTATAAGATTTTCTTAAGATATGGAAAATTTTCTTATTAAAGCTTTGCACAATGATTTTTCATTTTACAATTCTTACTTTCAGTTCGCACTTCTACTATATATATTTACATACATATATTTTCAATATATATACATATCTTGCTCAAAATTTCAATACATTTACATATCTAGTTCAAATTTGCAATATATTTGATATCTTGTTGAAATTTTAAAAGTATTTACATATCTTGTTCTAATTTTCAATTGTTGATAAAAAAAATTTTATTCATCCTTTAATTCTCAGATACATTTATTTAAACTTGCACTGGATGGCACTGTTATGTTAATACAGTTTTTTCCAAATCCTAATTCATTAATTTTAATAAATTTGCAGTACTTTAGAGAGAGTTTTAGCAATTTGTAATGAAAATGGGAATCAATAGGCAGTAGATCGATCTGTAAAATGCGAGGATTTTAGTATTTTTCATGTGAATGTGAAAATGAGAATTCAGTTTTTGCGAAAATCATTTTTTGATACCCACGATTTTGTTTTTGATAATTATTTAATAAAACGTTATGAAAATAAAAAATTCCTTTTTTGACTTAAGTTTTTTTGGAATGAATTTGAAAAAAAAAAAGTTTTTATATTACTTGTTAAAGATTAACTTAATTATTTTTCATTTTCTTTGCATTGCAATCAGGTCTACTTTTTCATATTTATTTCAGTTTATATTTTGGGGTTTTCCTTCATTTGCGATTTCGTGCTCAGTTAAATCATTTCAATTTCCAAGAAGTATTTAGTTTTTTTTTATTTCTGAACAATAACATTAATCATCTTGCCTTGATTTTCATAAAATCGTTTGACTTTTATAGTTTAATTGTATAGTTTATAAACTTCTACAGGTAGGTTTAATTTTCATTACACATCAGGTGTTTCATTTCTTTATAGTATTTTTTTTATTAAATATTTGTTTTTACATTTCCGTTTCTCGTTTGGATTTTCGTTTTTATCATTTTATTTCGTTTCGATTTTCATCAAGTATTTGATATTTTATGTTTTGTTTTATTTATCCATTATTTATTTTCAGTCTTAATAAATCGTTTGAGATTTTACTTTTTCTGATTCTATTTAGTTTTTTTTCAATTTTATACATATGCTTTGCTTATTATTTTTTGTAATTAAAGCTACCACATATTTTTTTTAAAATTCTTTTTAATTTATTTTCTATGATTTCATTAAGCATGTGACATTCTTTCTGAGAGGCGATTTCAAGGAAACACATTTCGCATTTTTATTTATTAAATTAATGAATGATTGAATAGAAATATTCCATCATTAATATTCATTCTATTTAATCATTAATTCTCTTCATTTAAATTCTTTTCTTTACTTTTCTATGTAAATAGTTGAGCTGCGACGTAGATAAATGAAATTTAATTCCCAGTTTCAGCACCTAAAATGCTGATCTATAGCAAATATTGATTAAAGAATTGGCATTTTGTCAGTGAATACTTCCTTTTATTAAGTTTCTATGTGTAAATAAATTCTAATGGGAAAAAAATGAAATGTGGATTTGAAGAAGTATGTGGATTTGCTAATAGAACTGCAGTTCTGCATTATTTTTTTAACTGGTAGGAAAAGAAAGCAAAATGTTATTTGGTATTCTGGTACAGTGTGAATATAGGCGTATAAATCACCAAATAATTTCTTAAGATAGCAAGGTATTAAGCTATTTTCTAACTATTTTGGCAACAGTTATAATATTTAGATACATATTTCTTTTATTTTACTATGAAGAAAGTAATTTCCAGATATGAAACTCTCAAAATAAAAATCTGAGCACTAAGTGGTTTTCCCAGTTTAGGCACAAATCAACAATTTTGAGTAGGAATCTGACAGAAAATAACATTTTTATTAGAAAATATGCCAGAAACAGTTGAGAAGACTATCTTCTCTGGTCTTTAAAATTGTTATGTAAAGAATATTTAATCCGTTCCCATTGGAAGTTCATTTCATACGAAATTCAATATATTTAAATTATTGAGCTGAATATGTCGTGTATTTGTTAGCGAGTTTTTTGACTATTCATTTCTGTTGTAGCTTAATAGTATCTGATAAAAGAATTTGTGTTTTAGATGTGTTTTTCCCAATCGATCGAAAGCCAAATTTGATGAAAAACTGCCCTTATAGTCACGAAATGTCGAACCAAATTTCATACGTTGAAATTATTGAGCTTTCCAACTATCACGTTTGTGTATTGGCGTATTGCGCAAATCATTGCGTTTCTTAAAATACACGCAGGCATACTATCAACCCTGACATGATTTCGATTGAAATTTTCATAGGTGTCTACATATAGATGTTAAATATGTGTATTAATTTTTATCTACATCTTTCTCTTCTTTTATTATAATCATCGTGTGATCTTATATTCGAACAGCAGGACAGATAGATATCCATTAAACACATTCCACCTAAATTTTGATAAAAATTTGCAAATTTGGTGTAAATATCAGTTACTAAACTACAAACAACTGTCTGAAAGTGATTCTGATTTGTCTTTGACACAAACAGACAGGTGGACGGATATTTTCCAAAAATACGTTTTTCAAATTCGGGGAGATTTAAAACGCAGATTCGTCAAAATCCCCAGATCAAATTTTTTGACGATTGCTATATTTTCTCTATGCAATTTGTTTGAGAAAAGTATTAAAGTGGACAAATGAGAAATGCGGTAGACTGACAACTATTCCGAAAATTGCTTTTCCCCCCAAAGACAAGCTTCAAGATGTAATAATTTTGTATCTAGTCCATGCCTCAGTGGACCAAAAACCCACTGATTGCTTCACTCAAGCAGCCCAGACATTAGCCAAGTCAGCGATATATCACTGAGCCAAGGACACAGCTTCTGGGAGTGTGCAGCATTCTATTGCTGGTGTTTTTGATTCCCTTTTGGATGCACGTTTTGCTGATCTTCGTACATTCATTGAATCGGCATGGGAGTATGCAATCAATTCTTGCCGAGTATGTATTTTGTCTTTTTGATAAAATACTTATTAGGTGATATCATGAAGTGATGATATTTTCCCTCACACATTTTATCAAAAGTGTATCAAATTAGATACAATTTTTTTGTATTTATTTGTTGATTTAAAGAAAAAAAAAGATTTTTTTTTCATGCAATCGTTGGTTTGAAAAAAAGATTTTATTTTGTATCGTGGATGGCTTATTAAAAAGAATAAATTAAAGAAGCTATAAATTTGTATCTAGTACATGTAATGCAATGTGCATGTGCTGGATATTTATATATCTAATACATATAAAATGAAATTATTACTATAAATTATGTACAAAAATAGCTACTTTTAGAAATAATCATTGTAAGCTTTCTTCGCATTGATAAAATAGATTATGTATTCTTTCACCGAAGAATGTAACGGCAAAACAATTAAATATATTTTTATATACATAAATCCTTTTCCATCAGCCATTATAAAAAAGAAAAAACAAAATGAATTCATTGCTAAAATCTATTGTAAAGTTCACCTTTCTCATTCCTGAGAAGTGGCACTTCCGGCCTGATGTGCCACTACTTGATAAATAAAAGTATTATATAACAATAGAGTGATAACGCCCTGATAAATAACAGTATAGTTTTAAGACAGTGATAACCCAGTTAATCATTGCATTAACAGAGGACATTCGAATGACTCTTTAAGATTAAAAATTTTATCATTACCGTTAATGCAATTACAAACATGAAAGGATGAATCAAAACAAAGATCACTTGAATATTATATTTGTCACAACTATCTATATTTTAACCAAAAGGTTGCATCACATCTCATATTCTTAAGTCAAAACATTACCTTATCGACAGTACTCTTCAAAATAGACAAACCAAATACTGATGAAAAAAAGATCCCAACACCAAGAAAAAATTATTGTACAATTATGAAATTTTAGGAATACATTTGTCTAGGTAACATATTTAATTGATTAAAATTTCAAGATCACAGGTAGAGACATGGGCGAGAAGAGCCATTTCAAATGTGAAATGTCGGTACATTAGTAACCGGTGTAACCGCCAGAATTTTGAATGCAAACGTGCATGCATTGTGTCGTACAGGTGTCGGATATCAGTTTGTGAGATGGACTTCCATGCATGTTGCACTTGGATGGCAGTCAATGCAGGGACGGTTAATGCTGGTTGTGGATGACGCTAGAGTTGTCGTCCAATGATGTCCCATACGTGCTCGATTGGAAAAATATCTGGTGATCTAGCTGGCCAAGGCAACATGTCGACACTCTGTTGAGCATGTTGGGTTAAAAGAGCGGTATGAGGGCGAGCTTTATCCTTTTGGAACCCCCCCCCTTGAGTGCTGTTCATGAATGGCAGTACAACAGGTTTATCACTAGACTAACGTACAAATTTGCAATCAGGGTGCGTGGGATAACCACGAGAGTGCTAATGCTGTCATACGAAATTGCTCCCCAAACCATAACTCCAGGAGTAAGCCCTGTGTGTCTAGGCCGCAGACAGGTCACTAGCAGGCGTTCACCTGGCCTCCTTCTAACCAACAAACGGCTATCACTGCGACCAAGGCAGAACCGGCTTTCATCAGAAAACACAACAGATCTCCACTCCGTCCTCCAATGAGCTCTAGCTTGACACCACTGACGTCGCAAACGGCAGTGGTTTGGAGTCAGTGGAATGCACTATACAGGGCATCTTGCTCGGAGCTGTCCTTAAAGTAACCGATTTGTAACAGTTCTTTGTATCACTGTGGTGCCAACTGCAGCTCGAATTTCAGCTGCAGATACAGTACGATTAACCACAGCCATACGCCGAATACGACGGTCTTCCCTTTCAATAGTACCATGTGGCAGCCCGGAACCTGGTCTTCTTGAGGCAGTACCTTCCCTTGACCCCTGCCGCCAATACTCATGCACAGTGGATACATTCCTGCCAAGTCTTTCAGCAATATCGCGGAAAGAAAACCCACCTTCTCGTAGCCCTACAACACGACCTCCGTCAAACTCAGTGAGCTGTTGATAATGGCTTCTTCGTCTTCTCATAGGCATCGTTGACTAACAATAACCCACTACGTCAAATCTCAACTGTAAATAACGATCACGAACCTTACAGCGCTTATTGAAAGCAAACCTCATTTGCATGTTCATAGTGTCGCTACTAGCGCCACCCTTACACGCGTAGCTCGAAATTTGAATCGACGTCATCTTTCAGATGTATAAACACGTCTACCAAGTTTCGTTTATCTAGCATAGCTCCTTCCTAATGTTGGGATTTTTTTTCATCAGTGTATATTGCTACGAATATGTGATGCTGGTTCCCAGAATAATTAGTTCGATCACTGGAAAGAAGAATTTACAGTATTTTGTACTGGATGATGATACATGATCTTAGAAATGATCCTAGAGATTGGCGACCATTGACGACTTGGCCCGACATTTTCCGATTCGTCCATTAGGAAAAGAAATACAACGAAATAAGTCCTGATTGGTCTAGACATTTCTAGCCCCGCCTTCTAGGAACTATATAATGAAGGCAGTTTCAAGCTGTGGGCAGTAGTAGTCGGAATCTACTACAAATAACGAATCTTCCAAAGGGTAGTGAAGGAACAGCGGAGCCAAGCAAGTTCTGAACTGAGCTGTGTGCCTTGTAGTCTATCGAGGCAGTAGCGTCGAGTACTACAGATAGTGCTGTGGATATTGTTGCTACTTGTGAGCCACTGCTGTTTTTGTGTGCTGCTGTGTGTTCGCCTCAGTTGTAAATAATTGTCGTCACTATGTTGTAAATATCTGTTGCCTTTGTGCTGTCCTGTCTTCGTCATGTATATAAACGTCATATGTGTTGTCTAGTGAAGGACTTATCATTGTGTGTGCTCATCTTCACATACCATACAGACCATCTATATAAGTAAAATAACCCGGCTGATTATTAAGAACTATAAAGAGAAAAATCCGTAACAATATCAAAGAACAATGGATCAACTGGCTTCCTGGCATAGGGGTAGCTCGTCTTCCTGGTTAGGGCATGGTTTTTCTTCACGCTATGCTCCATGTAAGAGGTGTATTTGAAAGAGCCCTTCCTGTAAAAAGGGGTTCTTTAAATGAGTGGCATCTTCATACTAGGTAGAAATCTGACGATTTCTGCCCTCGGGTTCTAGGTGATATTTACACTCAGATGCTACTGCACCCCTTCCCATAGCAATGCAAAAACATAATCATCAACGGAAGACCTGTTATAATCACGTCCGGGTCACCAGTGTTACGTCTGATGATAGCTGGGATCGAACTCGTGATATTATGGTTCGTAGTAGTAACATGACCACAAGAATAAAAGTGATCACACAAGATTGAGGGTGTTATCTGGCTTATAAAGCTTCCACCACAGAGAGAAAAAAAGGATAAATAATTGTATTGTCTCCAGTTTTTAATAATTACCGACATAGACCATTCTTGATTCACCATTTGCGGCACATTACCCTTTTAATTTTAAACTCTAACAAGCAAACAAATATTTGATAACCTATTTAAGCCTATAAAAGTAGACAGGCTAAATTTTATGAAGATTGTATTAATCGTTTTGATTTTGAGGGTGCTAGATCACCTTGACGGCGCATTGATTGAGCTTTGAAAAGGGCGACTAAGCGAGTATTGAAGTAAAACACAGAAATAAGAAAAATTTGCAATTTGATAAAATAAAATTGTTAAGGTGTCCGACTACGTTAAAAACATTTGTTATCGAACACATTTTTGATTTTCTTATTGTTATTTCTTATAGTTCTACAATATTTTTTCTCTTCCCAAAACAGTTTACATTTTCTAAGAAAAGGGAGGCCTGGCCTATCTATCATCCAGGGGAATTTTAAGCAAAATATATTTTTCAGCTAACATTTGTGTTCGATTTTCACAAAACTTTAATTTTAATAAAACTTCCTTACCATTAACATTATATCTCAAAAACTAATAGAGGTATTTACATAAAAATTTCAGCATATGTTTCAAATAATGTTGGCAATGAAATGAACCAAAAGTTGCTTTGTTGTTAAAATGCCTTTCCATTTATAGATATTTTATGAAAAATTAAGATGTGAATTTAAGGAAAGAAATGCATATAAATATTTGCATCTCAACATTTTTCTTAAGTTTTAGTTCATTTAATTCATCCTAATATTCTATAACTAGAAGAAAAATAGAATTGTTGCCGTCCAATTTTGTGTAGAGTGTTAAACGTTTTGGTTCAATTTCATTAAAACGTACTGCATATTTTCCTATTTCTCAAATTATATTATATTTTCAAATAATTTTGCTGTATTTATAATATTTTATATTGACAATAAGTTGTCGGTTACCTTAAGTTATACACAGCGAGGAGGCATGCTTGGATTCACAAATAAAGAGGGATTTTTCCAAGAGAATTTTTATTTCGAAAGATAAACAAACTAGTGGCTTTATCCGACCATTTTCAATAAATTGGAAAAAGAAAAACTCTGATTATATTTCAAATAAAATAAATAGAAAGAACATATATATAATTAAAATATTTGCTCTTGTATATGAAACAAGTGTTGGCGGAATTCAAAATAACGAACAGGAAATTTCACGCAGCTCTAAGTAAAAATGGTCAAATCTACTGATTAAAGAAATCCGAAATCACAAAACTGCAGTCACCGTCGGCCATGTCCTAGAATTCTGACTCACCCAAACGCTATTCCTTGAACCGAGTTAATTTTTCAAGAAAAAGAAGAGAAGAACATGAAATGAAAACACAGGCATAACATTTCACCTAGTAAAACGATCGGAGCACTGTTTCAGCTGATAGAACAGCTAATATTATCAAATGATTATATATATTTTTTTCTATTAAAAACCTTGAAATATGAGGAATTAATACTTTACGGTATTCGTCTACATTCGAAGGAAACATTTTAAACAATTGGGTTTTCTATGAACCCTTTTAAACTATGGTTTTTAGATGTATTGTCAATTATAATGCAAAGTACTATACATACAACAAAATTATTGCAAAATATATTTTGAGAAATAGGAAGATTTGAAGTAAATTTTAATAAAATTTTACTAAAACGGTTAACACTGAAAACAAAATTGTTATGCAATAATCCTACTTTTCTTTCTACATAAGTTATAGAACATAATAATGAATGAAATGAAGCAAGATGTGAGAAAAATATTGAGACGCAAAGAAGTTATGGGGAAAAATATACGTTTATATGTATTTTTTCCGTAAGTCCGCAACATAATTTCTCTAAAATTCCTATCCATTTCATATGTTAATAAGGCAAAATGCACCACCTACTCAGTCCCTCATCTACTCGATTCGTTCAAAACAATCCCAATTGTAGTCTGTCAACTGCCTCGAAATAATTACCGTGTTTCTTCTCAGTCATTTTGCTCTTTTGCACACCTCGCCAAAGATTGGCCGAAAGCGAAAACCCCCCAAACAATCCCTGGGACCTCCCTCGGAGTATCCCAGACGGGAAAGAATCGATTTGACTGCGTGGTGTAATCGATTTGGAGAGGACCCTTTCGAATTTTTGCTCTCCCGTAGGCTGTTGAATGGAGTTATTAATAGCAGAGACCGACACCCTCTGAGCACCTCGAAGGAACACCCCATTTTTGACGAGATTTCTCCTTTAAGCGGATATCTCCTCTGTGCAGGGATAAAGGAGCAGAAGAGGATCATCTTAGGAGGAGAGGGTGGAGTATTTATTTTCTGTGTGTGTGTTGAGGATTGTTTTGGGAGCAGTGGATTCGAAATAATTGATTCTTTTTAGCTAAAGTGGCAAAACTGTGAGGTTGCCACTAAGGAACAATTTGAATGATTATGACTATGAATCCATCGATTGTATTGGTTTTGAAGAGGTTTTCTTCTTTGAAATTAGAAACGAATGATTTGAACTCTTTGTTTTATCTATATATATAATCTATATCTTTGTTTTTAGTCTCTAAATAATCAAAGAACTGAAAAATTGAAGTTCTTCTAGAAGAAAGATGTAGCTCCAATTACTCCAATTACGAAGTTACATGTGCTATCTTGTGATAAAATAAAAGCTTGTTTGGTTGGTGCTAGAAAGGCGTATCTCCAATAATTATTTCTCGCCTTAACTCAAGCGATGGAGCTGTTTGTCACATTAGTTTGTTGCACTACAGAGGCAGCTCCAGGTAATACCATCAGTTTTCCGCAATCTTGAATAACTGGAACGACCTCCATTTTGAAGCAATCCCTTCATTTGTACAAGGAGTACTTAAAGTACTTATGAATACTTGATGAATTAAACAATAAATATATATTGTTTTATGAACCAATGTTCTTTTTCTTTTTTGTTTATTTATTTCCAATTTTCCACTTCGAAAAATAAACATAAATAATGGATGGTCTCGTAATTATGTTTTTTTTTTCAATTATTTGACTTTGTTAATGCAGAAAATTCAACTAAATTAATTTAGTTATTTGATTTATCGTTATAGAATTATAAATAAAATGGAAATTTCCAAATTAATAAATAATCTCTTGTTTGATCAACAAAGTGAAAAAGCAACACGTTATGAAATGCATCCTTCTATATTCTTTTTTTTACCGTATTATATAATTTATCCAGTTTTTTGGCCTTCTGTAAACGGTAATTTTGAAATACATTACTTTTTATTAATAGGAATTGTGTTAATTTGAATAAAAAAATAAAAAAACTTTTTGGTTTATGAAACAATTTAAAAGTACTAAATTACATTAAAATTTCGTGACATTGCTCTGCAAACACAGTATACTTTAACCTTAGAATGAGAAAAAAAGAGCAGATATAAAGATTTATATCGACGTGTTATGAAATTGCATAAAGGAAATAACTAAACAGGTGGTACTTATTCGTTGTCACGTAGAACTAGAGCTTGGTTTTTTTTCGAAATCCAAAAGATGGCACTGAGTGTGAGCTGATTGAATTTATGTCCATAGTTTGGTCGTAAAATTTCGAATTAGATTTATTTTAAATATAGTTTTCCATGCGAAGCTACATGAAATATTTTATATGTCAGATTACTATGTATTAAAGTGAAAGGTTGAATGCAATATGTCACATAGTTTTAGTTTAGTTATATTAACGTGCAGTTTTGAAGCAACATTATGACTATTTTTGGAATGACTTCATAATTTTGAGCAGCTATCAGATGACGAGAACGACACCTGAGCTCACCAAACCGCCCTGTCATATCAGTTGGAGGATATTTGGCCCCGAGGGATTTAAAGTTCACCAGATTCATTTACAAGGTGGCTTTTCGGTGGATTCAGATCACGAAACAAAAAGTCTTCGGTTCAAACGCCCACACATTACCACCAGGCCAGCGCAGTCTGAAATGTGTTAGTGAACCTGAAACCCTTCGAGACTTTCCCATTAGTTTACCATGGTCTTATCGCAGTATGTCACAGCCATCATTAAACCAGATCTGGTACCAAATTTCATATATTTAAGTCCTTCGTTTTGAGTTATGTTTATCCGCATTCGAATGTGTATCGACAAATAATTATCCTTTCATGAATTTAATACAAATTTAACGTGATTCAATCATATTGGTACCAAATTTAATATATTTCAGTCATTGGTTTTTAGTTTTAAGGTTTATACGCAATCGAATGTGTACCGTCAAATGATGACCCTTTCATGGACATTAATACAAAATTCCAAAAGTTTATAAATATCTACAACTTCGATGCTTCAATACGCCAGATTTCTTTTAGCTATGCTATTATGTTACTAAATTGTTCATTTCAATTCAAAATTATAAAATGCGAAAATATAAAAGAACAAACGATCTACATCTGGGTGAATATGAATCAAAATTTGACTGAAACCTATATTTTAGAGGGTAAATCTATGATTTTATTTAACTAGCTTTTTAAGTTCTTTTAGCTATTGTACTCACTTTAAATCCAACAGCCAGATGAATTTATGAATGAATTGCGTTGAAAGTTATTTAATAGATGTATACTAATTTCATCCGTATAACCGTAAAGTGATTTCGTGTAATCGAGTTCATAGACAGACAGACATAATTTTACAGAATAGATAATAACTTTTGAGGCCGTGGTAGCCTGGTTGGTAGAGTGTCAGTCTCATAACCGAAAGGTCACGGGTTCTGTCCTCGTCTTGGCCAAAGACCGCCGTGTTGGCTAATGGCAGTTGGGGCACGTTAAATATGTCGAGACTGCAAAGTCCTCCAAGTTCCCATAACAAAACGATACCTCTGGGGGTACTGAATCAGGGATGAGTCGGTCTCTGATTTGGATCTGAATTCCGACTTGCTGAGGGATGAATGAGTGTATGAATGGATTCGACCACTCCCTAAAAAGGGTTGTGTCGTGTGTGTGAGCTAGAAGTCGAACTTCTGCCCTCTGGGTGCTCAGGGGTCTTTACCCTCAGAAGCTACCGCACCCCCTTTCCGTGAAAAACACGGACCCGACAACAAGATAATAACTTTTAAACCAAAAAAATGTCTGGAGTAGTGATATAAGTCATAGTACAAATTATTGATGTGTAGAATATTTTGACGAATAAAATATTTGTTTTTTGTGTACGTAAGGAAAAAGGAAAATGTGCATCCTAAACTAAATATGAAATTTAACTAAAGCCAGCTCTAAAAGTACTTAAGTTTATCATTTTGCCACTTCGATATTATTTGAAAGTGCATTTTAATTTGATTTGATTATTCCATTTCTTCTGTGGAAATGAAGTTTCTAAATATTTCTCATAACTCAAAATTCACTTTTTTGATACATGAAAACTGGCAAAAAAACTGCTCCATATTCCTTAACAATAATTTTTACTCCAAAAAAGAAAATAACTACTACATTTTGACAAAAAATCCTTCAAATTTCCTGAGCATCTTCATGCAAGTTTACTGTAAAAAAGATTCCGTTTTTTGGTTAAAACATATCCATACCCTTACAAAACCCATTCACTTCTAGAAACATGTTCAAAAAATATTTAATCTTTCAGAAAAAAAAGATCCTTTTTTAAAGATGTGTTTCTGAGAAGTTTATAAAACTTCCGACCCAGAAAAAATGAGATCTTGTACCCTCTTTTTCCTTTCCTTGAACTTATACACCGTTAGATGATTTAAAAAGAATTTTCTTCCTTTTTTCCCCGTATCAAAAGTTCTTTTAAAATTTCTTAAACACGCCATTGGCGGAAATCGTTCAACAAATCTTGTTAGATGTCGAAAGTGTGCTTTGGCGATATTATTTCTTAAAAAGATGTCTTTTCGGCTTGCTTACCGAGATTTTCAGAGCTACATGTTGATGCATTTAAGGCACTAGAGAGTTTAAAATAGAATTTTATGTCAACTTTTCCACGTGATTTTATACAAATATGTTTATGCTTCAGATTCATGGTTTTTAGTACTTTTAACTTTTAAGGTACCAAAACACGTTAAAATGATCGATTTTAATAAAAAAACGACATTTTTCCAAAATTATTTTGTAGGATAGAGCAACCTTTGAGCTATCAAAAACAAGATTATTTTTGTCTCAATGTGAGTTAGAAGATATTAATATATTCGTAATGATCGAGAAACCAGAAGTGGACATTTAAATGTTAACATGGACGCAAAAAATGTGTATAAACACAAATTTAATTTTAAATATGGAAAATATTTGACTCAGAAAAACATTAATTGTCAATGAATGTTTTAAAAGTATTTTGTGGAGATTTGTACCCAAACATGTCTTTTCTGAACTCTGAAACCTCATATTAGGGTATTTATGTCTGTCATATATTTTAATGAAAGCTTTATAGGATTATTAAATATTCTTAATGTCGTTGGAGTGCTTCCTAGTGCAAATTAAGCTAGAACATGTGATGAGCTCGACAAAGACAGAATATATGAATCTAAACAGCATTCACTGCCAAATGAAAAAACTTCCTGAAAAAAAAATTCAATTTAATAACGAAAAATTATTCAAAAATGAGGTTGAAGATGGTATGAGCTGTAAATCTGGTGAATTTTATTTATGTATAATTTTTTTAATTTATTTTTAAAACAAGTTACTGTACACTTTAAATGCATTTTTCTCAAAACTGATTTCTATTCCTTTCTTGCTTACTTCAAATCAAATAATTTAAAATATAATTATCATATTGATATGAAATTTGATGGACTTTGTCTATTATACGTTTTTCAAGAGAATGAACTAAGAGAAATAAGATAGATTGAATATTTTTTTGATTTACGTCCTATTATTCGAATAATAACGTGAGAAATGTACTGAAAATTCCGTTCTAAATCTTCGACTGGCTGTAAAATTTTTATTTAGAATTAGAGCCATACGATTGTAATTCATTCCGTAGAAAAAAAACTATGTAGTTTATTTTGGTATGAGTTTTGTTAAGAGGAAAATTTTAGCTTTGGGCTTAACCAATTTGAAGTTTTATAGGAATTTGTTTTAGTTTAAATATTAAATGACAGTTTTTAAAAAGTTTTGATTATTTCAAATATTAACATCCTATTACTAATTTTGAACTGTCTTAAACCCAGAAATATAATTAAAATATGTCTACATCAAGTTTTTCAAAAAAAAGTGCTTCGAACGTGTTTGGATACCTAAAACATGAAAGGTTTTTTGTTTTCTTTGAGCAACCTAATGATCCTATTGAATTATAATTCAAAAGTGATAGCATGATTGGGAAGCATCATTTTTTGCTTCTTTAACAGAAAAAAAT
>JAPMOQ010035010.1:77179-100842 GCA_026543055.1 Argiope trifasciata | reverse complement strand
TATGAGCAATTTCTGTTTTTCAAGCCATTACACTAAAGTAATCGCAGCTGGAGGTAGGCTACATTATGGATGAAGTGAAGCTTCCGTATGAGCAATTTCTGCTTTTCAAGCCATTATACTAAAGTAATTGCAGCTGGATATGTTAAGAGACGGATGAAGGGAATCTTCCCTATGAGAAATCAAATTCTGTTTTTCATGAGTCTTTTAAGGTAAATGCAGCTGGATATAGGCCCCATTCCATGCGACGTGAGCCTTCTGTATATTCATCAAATTCCTATTTTTGCCAGTATACTAAAGTAATCCAATCTGGGAACCAAAGCTCCATCGTGTATGACAAAATCATTTCATATAAGCAAGGAAAATCCTACTTTCATGCCAGTTAAAATAATCGCAGTACATGTGTTAAAAAAATCGCAGTACATGTGTTAAAAAAATTGCATATGGGTCGCATAATACATAATACATGTGTTAAAATAATCGCAGTTGGTTGACAGCTTTATCAAAAAAGATGTAAAATTGACAATGCTTTGCCCACTGTTTGTTTATTAATGGCTTTGTAGCTAGCCAAAGGATGAATTAATGAAAGGTACTGGTTGCTTGTGTAAGTTTGGGTGCGTGCACTCAAAATATTGCCGCACTGAAACGAAACGTTGCCGATTCTGCATAGCTGAAATAGTTATGACGTTGGACTCATAGTCAGGAGATCATGTGTTCGAATCCCAGTGGACTTAAAATTTGCTTTCCCTTTATTTCGTGTTCCAGAAGATTCTAGACCTTTCTTTCATTTACCAGATAAGTGCTCCGGATTTTTCTTACTGTCTCTAGTAAAGTATTCGGGAGTTTTCCATGCTGGTATAAAAGCGGAAGATCTTTCAGTCACAGTGTTCTTAGTTCAGAGTTGAGCTAATAAATTGATTTAAATCTACTTCCTGTGTCTTCTTGAGTTCTATCTACGTGACAATATAGTGAATTTGTGTGGTCAGTTGTGTCATACAAGGCAAGATAATGTCTGGTGATTCTATATGCTCATTATTAATCCAAAGATTTAATTGATTTTTTTTCTTGTTTGTGTCCTTCGGTATGGTGAATTCTTCGAGTTACAATTTTCTATCAATTAAATACTTTAATAAGTTTATTTTCCTTAATATTTCTTAATTTAATTACTCGCCATCATTGAAATCTCAATGAACTTTTCAAATCATGTTCTTTATATTCGAAAGAGTCTAGACAATTTTCTTGGAATCTAAACATCAAAAATATTAATTAAATCCATTGAAAATCTAGAGACTTCTATGGAATAATTTATAAAACAATTCTAACAACTGCTTAATTATTCATTTTCTGAAATTCTGCAAAGTTCTCTAATAACTTCAATGAATGCTTTCTCAACGAAATGTGGCAGACGTAAAAAATCAAGAAATATAATTTCCAGATATATTAGGATGGCGAAAAATAAATCCCTTATTTTGTCGGCAGATGGCTGTAGTGATCGATATCTCTAAAAGTATTTGTCAAATCATTTCAGATTTATGCTCGTTGTCAAGTTGGCATTTTGTTCCAAAAAATTATTTTAGTATTTTTTGTTTGGTCCATTCAGTTGAGAGTTACAGTTTTAAAAATGGAAGTTAACAAAGAGAAAATTCGTTACATTCTACAGTTTTTCTTTGATAGTGGTGAAAATGTATACCAGGCAGCTGAAATTGCGAATGGTGTTTATGGTTTCTATACTGCAACAGCTAATTACGTGCCATTTTGGTTTAGTCGATATTTTTAATGCATTTGCATTTGGTGGGACTAGAAAGGTATCGTTTATTATGAATTGCTTCCATATGGCCAAGTACTAAATTTTTATTCCAACTGTCGACAAATGGACCCTTTGAAGTTGGCGATTAACCAGAAATGGCCAGAATTGGTCAAGAGAAGAGGTTCTATGTTCCATCAGGGCAACGTTAGACCACGCACGTCTACAGTGACTGGCCAGAAACTCCGAGAGCTTAGTTGAGAAAACTCTCGGAATGTAAAGTTTTAATGCCTCCACCATACAGCCTGGACCTGGCACCATGCGATTAACGTCTTTTCTTTGCATTACAAAACTTTCTTACTGATAAGAAATTGGAATCAAGGGAAAACTGTGAAAGTCATTTAAAAGAGTTTTTTGTCAATAGGGACCAAAATTTCTATGAGTGAGGCATTATGAAGCTACCTTTAAATTGTAGAACAAAACTGTGCATATTTGACATTAATCGAACATGCCAAAACATGTTAAATAAAGTCTTGAAGTTCAAGTAAAAATAATACGTTTCTTTTGCCCCTACCTAATATTTTCCATACAGTCAAAATATTACTTAAAACAAGCATTTAGAGTTATATTCAAAATTTGTACTAAACCAATTCTCGACTTTATAATAAATACGTCCCCTTTAAAATTTAATTATAAAGTGCTCTCTGTGAACTTCATATTTAAATCCTCTGCCATGATTGCTATTTTGCCCTAATTGCCCCAAAATTCCACTGAAAGTTTAACTCCAAAACTTTCTAGAAATGACAGGTCTGTGAAGCTAATTTTGAACTAATTTCCCTGGGGGTTTAAGTGAGTATAGACTACCCATTTACGAATATTTAATGTTAATATTCTTAGAACAGAAGTAAGCTCCTTCGCTTATAATATAATGCGTTTCAGTACATTTCTTATTTGTTCTCAGATCTCATTTCGGATGATAATATTTTGAAAAGTTGTGAATTTTTTTTATGCTTTGTATTTGTTGTTGTTAAGAAAAATAAATCTCGTTTTTATTATTTTTATTTTTAAAGAAATATTTCGAGAAGTAACTTCTTTAATAAAAATAACAGAAGTTGAAAATCGGTTTATATTTTTTCTCATTGTTGCCGGTATTATAATTGCATTATAGTTTCGACATTAATTATGATCCAAACTATATTTGTAAAATGATATCGTTTTGCTTTTTCATGATCATATTAATATCGTTTGAACTTTTATATTTTGTAAGATTCTTTTAAATACTTTTTTGTTAATTTTTTATTTTTTACTTTATATTTTTTATATTCTGAAAAATATCTGTTATACTTGTAAAGATGAAATTTTATATTGGAAATTCATTTAAATGATTGTTTATCAGACTGCTGGAATTTGAAGTATGTTAATTATTGTAGCAGGTTTGAGATTTTACATTTCAAAGAATTGGTCTTTGGTTAATTGATTTTAATGAAATTTTTATTACAATTTTGGTACTCGGCGTGTTCTTGTCACAGAAGAAATAATTTCAGGAATATAGGTTGAAATTTAAATTGCTCTCTTGTTTAATTTGTTATGATAGAAAGAATGAAATTTTTTTTCTTGTCGGCGATGAATAAATCAATTGAAATTAAATAATATATACCGGGAAAATGTCTAAATATTATTTGTTATATTTTTTTCAAATTTATAATTCGTGTTTTAGGATAGACAATATATTTTGTGTTTTTCCGTCTACAGCAAAAGCTAATAAATTTCTTGACTGCCCGATTCATGAACATGCAATATTCTACTCACCGTGCAAAAAATATGGATTTTCTAAGTCAATATGCACAATTGAAGTGATTGACTCTGCAACTTACTAATGATCTTGGAGAAAGAAAATGGAATGGGAAACTGCAATCATTTGAAATCAAAAGGCATGTCAAAGTAACGAAAACAATGGATCAAGTAGTGGATGTAACATCGGCAATTTAACTTTGCCATTCGTGCTGCACATTCTTGCTGTTTCATTGTTGAACTTAAGTGAACTGCAATATCCAGGAGCCTTATTTATTTTGCTGCTTTATTTATTACACAGGAATGCCATTATCAGTTAGAAAAGCAAAAAGTTTTAAACCAACATGTGGTATTCGTTAAGATCGAATATGCGTTATATTTATAGTACGCGTTATATTTCCATTTTTGTTGTATTTTGGCCTTCTTATTCTGATGCGCGTTGGAACTAAAAACTTTGTCTTTTGGCTCTTGTTGTATACTGATCTTAAGATTCTGAAGCAGGTCAATTTGCAATTCGTAAACGGTCTGCTTCATAATTTTTTTGTCGTTTCCCGTTTGTTTGAGAACCCAAACTCGTTTATTTCTACGTACTTCAATCCTCACAAGCATTGCTGATAGATCCACTAAGAGATGAACGTTTCAAAGGCATATTTTTTGACGAAGCAGTTAACACAATATACACGTGCATAACCAAAATTTTGTTTGAAAATTCTATGTTTATATGTTTAGTTTAGTTACATTAACGACCCGCTTTGAAGCAAACCTAGAGCTATTTGACGATTCTATGAATAACTAGAAACATTACTGTTTGCACTGATAAATTTCCATAGCATATAACATTCGGCATCGATATTAATAGTTCTATTTTGAATATATGAGATAGAATCTGAATGTAATAATTGCCCTATGTTTATAACATTCTCATAAAAGTCATCAATTATATGGAAATTTTTTATCAAAATAATATACAATAAGAACAAACAGATATTCATTTTGATATATTATATTCGTGAATTCTTTTAGAATTTAAAAGTTTTGAATTCTTTAAGAATGGAAATGAAAGAAACTATTTATTGAATTTCTGATACGTTTAATATTTGTTCAAAAATCTAAAGTTTAAGGCTAAAAAATGTGATTAAAATATTTTCTTTTAAAATTGATTAAGACATAGACAATATATTTATCTAATATTATAAAACGAGGAATGGTTGCCAAGTCGAAAATCGCCCCAGAATTAATAAACACCGGTAAACTTGGGGGTCCCGGGTTTTTGGCCACGAGGAATCGATTGGCGCCGGTTTTGAAGCGCTACGGTCGAGTAGTTCGGAGTTACAGATAGGATATTTTCAAACTTTATTAGTCCGCCATAATGGCTACTTAAATTTTCAAGCGGTAACGTGCTGCCATCTATAGCCAATACGGCGAACTAATAACGTTTTATGTTTATGCTGTTATAGGTTTAAAATATGTTTCTTATGTATGTACAAGGTGGCCAGAAATAAAACACCCCTACTCTGACCTCCATGGATATCGAACTACTCAGTGTAAAGGCTCAAAATTTTGTACACATACTATTCAAAATATGGGGAAACGGATTTCACGAAAAAAAAATTAGTTCCTGAAATCACCGATAGGTGGCGCTGCGCAACTGGAACTATGATCAAAAGACACAAATAATAATAAAAATTAAAATGTTTATGCGGAATGGAATGCTTCCATGCTTCCTTTTTAATTTTTCTGCCCCTTATGGAAAATAAAAATAGTAAAGAAGCTAGAACTCCCGTTGTAACTGCAATTTCATACTGTAACCAGAAAAATTTGCATAAAGCATGGTTAGAAGCCATGTTCTGGGTATAAAAGAAGTTAAAAGGTGGGGAATGTCATTCTTATTAGTGATGGCTGTCACGCTGCCAGAACGCGCTTTGCTTGTGAAGTTGTTTTACGAGAATAAAGGAAATGCTCCAGCAGCACTTCGAGAGTTTCGCCGACTTAAGGATTTGCGTAAGGGACCATTGCTTCCACAAGCTCTCAGGAGAATGATCGCTCGATTCGAGGAAACTGGACATCTTGGAGTTCAGCCTGGTCGAGGACGCAAACCGGTTCGTTCAGATGTCGTTGAAGATGTTGCCACCGGTATTGTTGAACAGTCAATGGATAATGTTTTAGGCTGCAGTAGTGCACGTGCAGTGTCACGACACTTGGGTGTTCCCTATAGCACAGTGTGGAACGTACTCAGAAAAATGGTGCATTGTTTCCCGTACAAAATCCGCCCTAATCAACAATTGCTGGCCACAGACAGGGAGATGCGACTGACCTTTGCATTGACATTTCTTGCTAGAGTTGAAGTGGATGCATCGTGGCCGTGGCAGATTCTGTGGAGCGATGAGGCCCATTTCCACCTCAGTGGAACAGTGAACACCCATAACTGTCGCATATGGGACACGACAAACCCCCGTACCTTCCAAGAGATTCCACTCCACTCACCGAAAGTTACAGTCTGGTGTGGATTCACAGCCACATTCATCCTTGGACCGTTCTTTTTCGAAGAGGTTACTTCCAATGGCCTTGAGACATGTACCGTGACGGCCAACAGGTACAAAAGGATGCTCGAAACATTTGTTGTACCCCATTTGCAGCAGCGCCAATGCCTTGACACCATTACTTTTATGCAAGATGGAGCACCTCCACACATTGGACTCCCTGTGCAACAGTTTCTTCGCCAACATTTCACCACTGACAGAATAATCAGTCGCGCGTTTCCGACAACTTGGCCATCTCGTTCACCGGATCTTAATCCGTGTGATTTTTGGCTTTGGGGACACTTAAAAAACCTTGTTTATCGAGAACGTCTGATAACCTTGGCAGATTTGAAAGAGAGTATCAGTCTGCATGTGAGAAGCATCTCAGATGACCAGTTACGATCCGCAGTTGAACAAGCTGTCCACAGACTTCACATTTTACATCTTCAGGAAGGGAACCATATTGAGCAGCATTCCCTGCATCGATAACGTCCTTGTTTCATGTATGCTTGGTACTTTCAAATAAAATGTGTTTAAAACGTGTTTTTGTGTCTTTTCAGCATACGTCCAGTGGTACAGCGCCACCTATCGGTGATTTCTGGAACTAAATTTTTTTTTCGTGAAATCCGTTTCCCCATTTTTTGAATAGTATGTCCACAAATTTTCAAGCCTTTACACTGAGTAGTTCGATATCCAGGGAGGTCAGAGTAGGGGTGTTTTATTTCTGGCCACCCGGTATATATGTTTGGTTTTTCTAAATAAATTTGTCAAAAATATTGAACCTCAACACACTTCCATCTTTACCTTTACTTTACCTTTGTATAGAATATTCCCTTTCCAAACTCTAACTTTGTTTAGAATAGTTTACAATGGTGCACTTTAACCGGTTATCTTTTCACCAATGGTTTCACAAATTTTCTTATGGCATGTATTGTTTTGATAAATCACAATTGAAAATTTAAATCTTCGAGTTAGCTTCGATACCTGTTTTCTCCGAGCGGAGCTCGGTCACCCGCTGGTACCATAAAACGTCAATATAGTTGAAAAGATATTTTTTTTTAAAACTAAGATGGGACAAAATTATTCGTACTATAATATTTTCGGAAGTTACTACAAAAAACACTAAAAATTAATAAAATATTTTTAAAGCCCTGGATTGGTCTCCCCAAAACTTTCTCGTATAATCTGTAATTTTGTTGTTAGCTCCGAAAATTACTTGCATGGTATTTGTGTTCAATAGCTACAGCATATTAATGTATAATTTTGATTTAGCATTTGTACTGAATCTATTGTGTCTGTTCGGGAGTTATTTGGAGATTAATCCTTAACCGTTGCGGTTGAGATCCGTTTTTTTTTTAATTTTAGGTATTGTACTGTGCCTATAACCATCTCGTAGATGTAAGAAATAAGCTGACCATGTTTCATCGCAATCGGATGAAAGTATTGCAGCGCATAAGGTACAAACAAACAAAAATTCATTTTTATATATTAGATGATAGGTACCCTCTGGCAGAAAATTTGTAAAAAAATGACTCCATTATTGCATTATATTTTAATAATAAATCATGAAATATATAGAAAATGTAACACATGATAATTAAATTTAAATAATAAAAATGCATTTGAATATAAAAGTTTGAAAATTAAGAAAATAAAAATTAAATGGAGAGATTTTGATCTCGGGGGGATATTTTTATTAATGAAACTGTAGATCCATATCACATTTCAAAGATATATTCTCCAACACATAAAATGTTTGCCATTTTGCATGTCCATGTGAGTATAAACGCAGTAGCTCAAACACCAGTAGGGGTTGTCCCCCGAAAACGTTCTTGCAAACTCTGTCATGAAGCTATTATACCAGAAAACGTTTATTATGGAAATGTTCAATAATTAGGAAATTTGAATCTTTTACGTGTATTTACCAATTTTATTGAATATATCTTATGATCTTTGGCTAGATTTATTTTTGGTGATTAATCCATGGCTTATGGTTAATTATAACCGAAAAATCAATGTGTACTTTAGATGCGTTTTTTCTCAATTTATTGAAACAAAACTTTGACACAAATACTATAATAAATTTGACAGGCTGCGTTGGTCTGGTGGTAAGGTCTCGAATTCGGAACCGAAGGGTTTAGGGTTCGAGACTCAATTTCCACCAAAGCACCTTCGTGTGAGGGGGTCTCTTGCACATTAAATCTGTCAGGCCAAACGCCCTCCCTTTGGTGTTGCGTGGTGTAGAAGGGGTGGGTGCCAGTTCAGGTGTCGTCCTCTTCAACTGATCGCGGCTCAAAATGACGAGGTCCGTCCCAAAATAGCCGAGCTGTTGTCTCAAAATGGGACGATAATATAACTAAACTAAACGCAAAATAAACTTGACACTTTTAATCCTTAACTGGGGAGGTGAAAACTTAAGACTTAACTGAGGAGGCGTAGTCAACAAGACAGCATTTTCTTTACTCTCAAATTTAATTTTCTAATATTTAATTATTTTAACGTCCCGTTGTTAAATAACCCGATTCTGTAACAGCTAATTACGTGCAATTTTGGTTTCGTCGATTTTTTTTTTGGTTCATTTGAATTTAGTGGGACTGGAAATATATCGTTTATTATGAGTTACTTCCGTATGGCCAAACACTAAATTCGGATATCTACTGTCAACAACTGAACCGTTTGAAGCTAGCGATTAACCAGAAACGGCCATAATTGGTCAACAGAAGATATGTTGTGTTCCATCAGGCCAACACTAAACTACACACGTTTATAGTGACTCGCCAGCAATTCGATATTTTATTTGGGAAGTAGATGCATCCACCATACAGTCCGGAGCTGGAACCAAGCGATTGCCATCTTTTTTGCATTAGAGATAAGAAATTGGAATCAAGTTTAGTTTCAGTTTAGTTATATTAACGTCCCGTTTTTAAAGCAACACGAGGGCTATTATGGGACGGACCTCGACATTTTGAATCACGGTCCGATGATTAGGACGACACCTGAACTGGCACCCCCTCTCCACACCACGCCACACCAGCTTTAGGACATTTGGCCTGACATATTTAAAGTGCAAGAGACCCCCTCACACAATGGTTCTTGGATGGCTGAACCCTCCAGTTCAGAACCTGAGACCTTACCATTACGGCCCTTTAATTTTCTAATGAAAGTATCATTATGAAAATCTCCCAATATATCCTGCAGCTATATATCTTGATATATCAATATGTTTTAGAAATTTGAATCCATTATCATTGGAAAAAGTTATCGCGTTTGAATATACATTTTCTTCTCAAATTATATGTTACAGTAAATAACATCCTCGAAAAGACATATTCCTTATTATGTTTAAATCATATTTATTTTCTCAATATACAAAGATATATAAAAACAATATAATGGAAAATTCACCAAGTATATGAAAAATGAAAATATCACAATAAGTACAATTGTCCCTTTTTTACGGCATCATGCGTTTTCCAGGCCATTTTAAACATACAGGTTAAGTATTAGTATAATAATCAGCTTACATATTCTGTAGTTATATCTCTTGGTATATTAATATATTTTAGAGATTTTTCAAAATTCAATATATCTAGAACAATTAATTATTTTCCAACATACACATCAAAGTCAGCCAGATGTGAATTTTCATTGAAATATATTTCTTTAGAATTATCCTCATCACATAAATCACTCTCTACTTCATTTAAAAGTGTTTGAAGCTTTGCTTCCTACTGAGATTCAGAGTTTTAGAGGATATATCAAGGTATCGCCATTTGGTAAGCCTTGTTTAATACTGGAACATTAAAAAGAAGGTGCGAACTGACAGATTTCACACCAAGAAATATCTAAATTATTTTTTAAAAAGATCAACTGAAATCGGTTGAAAAAGTGCACGTCATGAAACTGGAAGCTACAGGGTCAACTCATTTTACTGAGCTAAAAATAAAATATGTGTGACCAAAAATCCCTTGCAAGCGGTCTCACAGACCGCACTTCCCGGATTAAGGGTTTAGTAGTTGCGTTTTTGACTTATCACTTTTACATATTTCTAAAAGTATCGACCGACGGATGGTCAGACCCTTGTTGTATTTGGCTTAAGATCTTATATTCTATAAATATTAAATCAGTATACCAAATTTTATGCCTTTATCTCTCTTTGTTTTGTAGTAATTGTGTTAATTTATATTCGAAGAACCGTGCACAGGCTTATAGACAGATATTTATAATATGAATGTAGTGGATTCTCTAATATCTATAGTTGATACTCCTTAACGAACGTGTTATTATTTGTATTCCATTGATGAACACTAGCTAAGGAACAAACCCTTGACGTGCGATCTTTGCACATATTTCTAGCTGTTAATTGTTGGAATACGATTGCGATAGTACTATAAGCCCGAAAATATATTTTAGATATTTTTCCCCAACAATAGAAATTTGATATAGAACTATGATTGTATATATTAAATAAAATACCAAACTTAATGTGATTAAGACATTAAGATTTGGAACAAATAACAATTTTCACGTTTTGAAAGTATTGTTACAAACTTTCCAAGCAAGGTTAATTATATCATGGAAAAAAGTGATTTACAGATATCTGTGTTGGATGCAGCTCGTGTGATCTCAGAACTTGGCCACAAATTTGGCGACTTTAGCAACAAAATGAATAATAATGGAAGCTTCGTGAATTTTAAAGAAACGCCCAATAGCAACTACAATATGCCGAAAGCCGTCTCTCTCCACCTCCCAGGAATTATAAAATGCCGGAAGTCTCAAACTGCATTGTGAATTGACTCGTTGTCGGAGTGGTAGACAAGTAGCTAATCTTCGAGATGATAGCGAAGCAACGGCTCATTTTCATAATTGGAGTTCAAGAGAGCATTATACTATTCTGTGTCGAGTCCAGTTTCCTCCTAAGAAGCGTCATGTCGTGTGTAAAGTAACCAGTCTTGTGGTAGTGAGTCGACAGGTAAACCGAGAATACAGTGAGAATTACAGCCGTTTGGAGAAACCGTGGAGCGATGCTTTGATGATCCCCTTTCCTGCTGGGTACTGTTCTGGGCTCTTTGTGTGGTGTGGTTGATTACTATTTATGGGATAATGTCTGATGTAATGTGCTGCTGTGTATTCTTCTCGGCAGTATACAGCTGTTCTCTTTGTATTCGTTGTCTGTATTCTGTCCTGTTTTTGTGTTAAATAAGATTCCACGTAGTTTTTCGACTGAGGCCTGCTGATTGTGTTCTTACTAAATACACCAATGCAAGAAATTCCGGTGGAGTCGGTAATAGACATATAAAATTTTCATTCTTCTAACTCAACTGCAATTTTCAACTATTGTGCTCACAAAAAAGGCATGTTCCAACGCATTTGCTTTTTTCAATGATGAAATATTTTGAAAATTTTCTAAATTTTATTTACATAGTAATAAAAAATGACTGCAGAATATATTGTTCGATTTTCAATCTAATACTTTCATTAGAAAATTTTATTCGAGTGTAAAGAAAATGTGGTCTCGTAGACAGTACCTCCCCAGTTAAGGGTTAATAAATTAGTTTAATTTCCTGTGAGTTCTATGACAATGTAAGTTTTTTCAAATTGAGATGCACTTTTATAACAGGCAGTCGAGATTAATAAATACGTGTATGAAAAATGCAACTTGACTTTTCTTTTTCTTCTTGTATTTCAAACACATTTATTAAATTTAGTTTTAAACTAATTACTTAGATAAAGAAACACCGGTATAAAAGTCCAGGCTTCTCCATCTTCTACATTCACAACTTGTATGCATTCGATGTATAAGTAAAATAGATTCTATTTAGATAAAGAGATACGTACGTTAAAATATCTCTATTTTCTTGTACTTAGAACTTTCGATCTACAAACTTATTCTTTGAATAGTTCCACATTTTCGTGTAGTTCCGCAGATAAACTTTCTTTTCTAAACAATAACTACCTCTTCTTCTTTGGGCCTTGATTACCTTCCGTTGATAAATGTCCTGCGGTTCCACTGGTGCCATAACTATAAAACAACAGAAGGATGGTTGTCAAATGAGTGACAACAAGGTCGGGGATAAGTCTTTGTTAACTGGAAGCAACTTCTCCTTTTTCCCAGAAGTTTCCTGCCACATGTTTCGTCTTCCCCCCTAGTTTGGAAAAATGCAGCTTTTCTTTATGGCGACATACCTTTTTGCAAGCAGCTAGTTTTCATTCTTATTTTTTGTTGGTCTGTTTCAGTACCTTTCCACCTCTATATTTTCGCAGAGAATGATTTATTGAATTGAAATTTGGCCCATATTGCTTTTAATCAAATAAAAGGTTTTTGAATTATGCGACAAAATAAAATGATGGTTAGGTATATATTAACCCTTTATTTACCGAATAAGGTTGCCATCAATTTTTCAACTTCATTTTTGCACCAGTAGTTTAGATTTTTTGCAGAATAATCCTAGAGAACCCATGAAAAAAAAAAGTAATTAACAGAAATATCTTAATTACTTTAATTATTAATTAAATATTTGATTCCTACTTTTAGCTTATATTAACTTCATGTTGTTTTGTTACATTCTCCGTGCTCTTAAGAATACCATAAGCAAAAACAGTCATATAGTAAAGATATAAGCTAGGTTTAAACGGTACTTTTAAGTGTCATTCGTAAATAAAGGATTAATAGCATTGGATGTCATATTTTATAACATATATTTTCACTGAAACTCTGATCTCAAAATTCAAAATGGAAGCAGATTTATTTATATTGAAACTTCGGTCAGTCTAATGCCACTATGTCATGCCAAGAAGAATGAGAGTATCTCTTACGAATGAAGGCAGAAGGCGGTCGAACTGATTCCTCCATCCGCAAGTCAGAATTTTAGATCCAGATCGGAGAGCAACTCATCTCCCCCAGAGGTTATGGGAACTTGGAGGACTTTGCAGTCAACGTGCCTCCATTGCCATGAGCCTACACGGTGGTCTTTGACCGAGACGAGGACAGATCTCGCTACTTTTCGGTTGCGAGACTAACGCTCTACCAGCCAGGCTACCGCGGCATTATATAATATGTTTCAGTGAAAAAATTGCGAAGATATATATGAAGCGAAAAGAGAATTACAATGTAAATAGATGCTCGAGAGAGTGAGAATGTTGCCAGATGCCACATCAATAAATTAAAGCAAATGAATGTTCAAAAGCTGTGGCCATACACTAGCAACATCAGAAAATTACTATTTACGTTTTAAAAGGCAAAAAAATTGTTAAAAGGGGCATTTTACAACAACTTTCGTTCAAAGACCGTGATGGCAAGTTATTTTTTAAGTACAATGCACTTTCTTAATTTGATTTATCTCGGCCGCTCGATGACATAAAATGAAAAAAAAAAATGGTTTAGGAAAGAAAAACGTCTGAATTGAGATATTTTTGGAAAAAAAAATTACCAGTGTATCGAAAAATGCCATTTTCAACGTGAGCCTTCACCTTAACGTTTAAATAATAGCGAAACATAAACTATTTGATATGATGAAGTTATACTTTGCTGAACTATTTTTCAAACTTCAAACATACGAGAGACCACTAAACACATCACCATTTATATCCCTTTTGATCTGGATGGATCTGTCACTATTGACGATATCTAGGATCGAACTCATGAACTTATTGTTCGTAGTCAGCTGACATGACCACAAGACTAAAAGTCATCACTCAATCTTGAGGACGTATGAAGTGGCTTATAAAGCTTCCAGTACAGATCCATCAGTGAAATCTGCCAATATTTCCATACTTTATATGCTGTCATTCTCATACATATACAGAAGGGTCAGCAATGCCTTTTCAAACTCTTTTCATTCCAAGCTGCGTCTTGTGAAGCTAGTGAAGTAAACTGTATTCATATTAAGGTATCCATCGACATTCGAAGAAAAAATTTTGAAAAATTAAATTTATTTAAAATTACAGTTTTTAGATGTATTGTCAATTATGATACAAAATATTATGAATGCAACCAAATTATTTAAAAGTATAATATACTTTGAGAAATAGGAAAATGTGTCGTAAATTTTAAAGAAATTGAACCAAAATGGTTAAAGCTCTACACGAAATTATAATGCAGCAATCTATTTTTTCTGCATACACAAGTTATAGAATATAATAATGAATGAAATAAACCAAAATTTAAGAAACGTTTGGAGATGCAAAGAAGTGGTGAGTAAAAATATACAAATACATATATATACAATCATAAAATTATTAAAACAATCAAAACCCATTTCTTGGTCAACGAAAATTAAAACGAAACCAACTAAGTCGAAATCGAGATTGAACCTCAATTCAGGATTACACGCTAAAAGTTCACAAAATGAAAGGTAAATGAATAAGAACCAATTAAGGAAACAAATCCAAAATACTGTAATTAAAGAATTATTTAAGACAAACAGAAACTGTACTAACCACGGAAACGAAACCAAAACCGGAATTGAAACTAAAAATCCTTACTGATTCAAACAAGTTTAAGAATTAAAAAGGTTTTAAAATCAATCATTGTATTTGGCGAGCGCAAATGCAGCTACAACTAAAATACAAATAAATCTAAATTAATTAACAAAATTAACAAATTTTGTTAATTAACACACACACACACACACACACACACATATATATATATATATATAATTTTTCATTACATTTACAACTACATTTTTGTAAAAACGAATAAAAATGAAAAAATATTTCACCAACAATATAACTTTTGTTTCATTTCATTGCCCATATTATTCAAAGCACTCGCTGAGATGTTTATGTAAATACATCTATTAATTTTTGAGATGCCATATTAAGGGTGGGAAATTTTTATGTAATTTAAAGTTTTGTAAAAATGGAAGTGAAAGACACATTTTAGCGGAAAAAATATGTGAACCTGAATGGTAGGTCAGACCTTCCTTTATCTAGAAATAATAAACAGTTCTGAAAAGATGAAAGTCTGAACTACAAGAAATAGCAATTTTAAAAAATTCATCTATGTGATCGATAAACAGCGGTTTTAACGTAGTCAAATGCTTTAAATCAACTGCACTGAATTTATTGAGGAAAAATAACAATCTCTCCAGCTGTGAAATAAATAAGCTATAGCAAATAATTAAGAAACTGATCAGATACCGGAATAATTGCCAAGAAGACCAGTTTGAAAAATGCATGCTATACCATAAGACTGGAAAAACTTTCATGGAGTTATTTGCAATATTGATGGAGAAATTTGGGATTAAAATTCTGAACATTCCATGATTTGAAAAAAACCCCGTTCGTTACTTTATTTACAGGCAGATGAATTTTAAGTTATCCATCTACTTTCAAAGGAAAATTTATGATAAATTGGATTTTTTTTTAAACTATTTAAAACGATGTTTTTTTATGTATTGCCACTTATAATATAAAATACTATAAATACAAAAACATTATTTTAAAAAATCCTATCTTTTGTGAAACAAGAAAACGTATAGCATATTTTAATGATTTTTGACCAAAACGTTTTACACTCTAACCAAAATTGTAATGCAGTAATCCTATTTTTCTTTCTGCTCAAGTTATGAAATATAATGATGAATAAAATGAACCAAAATCTAAGAAAGATTTTCAGATGCAAAGAAGTTAAGGGTTAAAATATGCATATATATGAATTTTTTTCCATTAATTCATAACTTAATTTTTCTAACAAAACCTATTAATGGAAATTTCACCAGCAATAAAACGTTTGATTCATTTCCTTGTCCGTATTATTTAAAACACACACTGAAATTTTTACGTAAATACCTCAATTAGTTTTTGAAATATCATGTGAAAGGGTGAAGAATTTTTATGACAGTTAAAATTTTGACAAAAAGACAAATTTAAGCTTTCAAAATATGTGTAGTTGATTGTTAGGAAAAGCCTCTACTTTCTTAAAAAAGATTGTTTTGGAAAAAGGATAGTCTGAACTAGAAGAAAGAACAATAATTAAAATAAACTGCCAATGTGATAGATAACCATTGTTTTTAACGCAGTCGAATAACTTAAAATGTGTTTTTCGAACTAAGCGAGGTTTAACACCTGGAAAATTATCCAAATCTCGAGTTCAAATTTTTTGAGAATTTCTATATTTTTTCTATACTACGTGAGCAAAACACTCAACAAAATTCTTGATAATAATTCAAAAATATCTATAACTTCCTCAAGAAAATTTCTTTTAAGTATTTTTTACCATAAAAATTTTCCCTAGAAATACGGAAAAAAAAGGCATCCATTTCTCTGTCACCTTTCAGCCTATATCAACTTCAAAATTTCGACAGTGAATTTCCATTTCCTTCAGAATGCTTCGCCTTTGAGGAAAAAACATATATTATTGTACGGGTATTTCCTTTTTTCACAGCTTTCTCTTACAGAAAAAAAAGGACTCTGTTTCACAAGTTTTGAGTGCTTCCCTTTGAAGGTTTTACTTTCGCTCGCTCGATGTTTGTTTATCAAAAAAACAAAACAAAGTTCCTAAAACTTATCGCACCCAACAAAAACACTCGAGATTCCTGAGAAATCAATTTCCACCGATATGAAATGCGGGCGGCTTTCTTTTGATGTGTGGGCTTCGGAATAATAATGTTTCTAGATTTAGATACGAGTTGAAATCGAATATCGAGAATCGCCTTACTTTTTTCCACATGTGTTAATGCGTCAGTTATTGCGATGGAAGAACAACACTTTTGTTTCTTATTTTCTCGTATACAAAATAAAAATAAAGTTATTGAAGTTGTCAAAAATTAAAATTTGAGATTATAACTAATATCTATTTCTCACACCTCTGGGAGTTGCAAAATAAGATATTAAATTATATATGCCTGTCGACAAAGCAAATCAAAAATGCTTTGAAGTAGATAAATGCAATTTGGTGCATAAGGTTAAGCATCGATATTTAGTTTTGAATAGTTTTTAAAAAAAATTTTGATCTTGTTCGAATCCGAAATAATTATTAGTCTCAAATTCCCATTTCCGTTTCGTTTCCTAAATTATTCTAACTCAGGTTCGTTTTCACAAATAGGTGTTTTTTTCCATTTGGCTTTCAGGTTTGTTTACTTTTTGTAGCTTAATTCGGAATTAAATTTTAATTTCGATTTCAGCATAATAGGACTGGTTTAAAAAAATAGTTTTGGTTTCCAAAATAGTTTGATTTTTAATGCTATTATGCCGGATATATATATATATATATATACATATGTGTGTGTGTGTTTGTGTAAATGTTTGTCTGTATGTCTCTTATACCTTCCTAAACTGTTCCTCTGATTACGATTGAACTCAGCCAGTTTATTGTTTACACCTACGGGATGGTTATAGGGATAGTATAATTATCTAAAATTTAAAAAAAAATTTGAATCTCAGCGACATTTATTTACCAAGGACTTATCTCCAAATGACTCACCGAGGAAACAATAGATTCTGTATGAATGCTAAATACAAGTTAAAGGATAATATTTTGTAGCTATAGTACGTAAATGTCATGCAAGTCATTCTCGCTGGTAACAACTCTAAGAGCTAAGAAAGTTTTGGGGAAATCAACCTCGTTTTTTTATTTGAATTAAATCTGAGCATTTGTCACAGTAACTATCAAAAATATTTTACTAGAATTAATTTTGTACCATCTTAGTTTTCAATAATTGTCTTTTCATCTGTATTAACGATTTTAAGGTATGAATATATTTGCAATGTTGAATCAATTTTAAAACAAGATGTTTTAATTAAATTTTCTAAACTTAAATTTGAGAATTCGGAACAAATATGAAACGAGTCACGCGATACAATAAATAGTTCCTTTCATTACCATTCTGAAAGTGAACCAACTTTTATAATTCTAAAAGAATACACACAACTAATATATATATAAATGAATATTTGTTTGTTTGTATTTTATATACTGTCGTACCCTTCATCCTACTTCGATAAAAATATTGTCACATTATTGATTGATTATACTTAATAAAATTTTCTTCTGCTGCAGCAACGAGCTGGATACCAGCTAATATTCAATTTTCCTAAAATTCCACATTTTATAAAATGAGGTCCATGGCTATTCAATCAGTTTTCGGTACCACTTTGAGCATCACTGTCTGAAATGAACCTTATTTCACGTAAGTATATCTTCAATGCCAGGAAGATATTCACTAGAAACCAAATCGCAGCTGTAGGGTAGGTGGCTTCAGTCCTCCCACCTACAGGTGTCCAACAATCCCTCTGCCGCTTCAAAAGAATGGCACCAATTCGCCACCTGTTGTCCACTCATTTCTTCTCCCCCGCACACTTCAACGATTTGTCTGATGTAGACACATTTTTTACCCATAGAAATCGTATCTTGACTTGCACCTTGGGTGAGATCACTTCTCTAGACATCTTGTCATTATTATCGCTGTTTCAGGTCTTAGTAACACTATCTGCTCGAACGACCGACCCAAGACAAATAGTGCCCTCTGTCTCCACTCTGGGTTACAATATTCCCACCTGCAATTTCTACTTTCCAAATAAGGTTGCTTTCAAACATTTTTTGGATCACCCTTCTTCAGGTATCTGACTACGTTCAAAAGAAAAAAATTTGAAAAATTCTATTTTTTAAAATTTATTAAGGGTTTTTAAATATATCGAAAATTATCAATCTATAAATACAAAAAAAATATAGTAAAAAGTATAATATATTTCTAGAAATAGGAACATTTTTTGGAAATTTTAATGACATTTAATCAAAATGGTTAGCACTCTACATAAAATTGTAACGTAGCAATCCTATTTTTTTTTATACGCAAGTTATGGAATAATAATGACGAATGAAATGAACCAAAATCTAAGAAAACATTTGACATGCAAAGAAATTATTGGTAAAAATATATGTATATATGCATCTTTTTCCTAAATTCACAACTTAATTTTTCTAAAAACACCAATAAATGAAAAAGTATTTCACCCATAATAAAACTTTTAGTTCATTTCATTGCCCACATCACTTAAAACAGTCGCTGAAATTTTCATGTAAATACCTTTATTACTTTTTGAGATATTAAGTTAACGGTGGAGAATTTTTATAAAAATTAAGGTTTTGAGGAAATTGAATTTAAATACAAATTTTAATTGCAAACTATGTGATCCTGGATGATAGGTCAGATCTTCCGTTCCCCAGAAAAGATAAATTGTTTTGGAAAAAGAAAATTCTGAACTTCAAGAAGTATCAATAAAAAAATCGTCAGTTTGATCTATAACCAGTGCTTAACACCTTAATATATGCTAATTTTGGTTTTTAAGATTATTTTCGTTATTTGACGATATAAAAAATATTAAACATAAATTTAGATAATAAATAGGCTTACATCTAGTCAAAAACCACAATCTAACGATAAAACAAATTATCTTTTCTTCGGTCTGAAATAAAAATATAAAGTTAGTTGCTTTAAAATCTGATACGTTTCACCGCTTCATGATACGCGATATCCAATCAGGCACGTATCTTGTCATTTTGAAAGTGGAATGACATTGCATAAACAAATTTCTGAGCCAATAAAGAGATTGATGCGGTATCTGTCGCTGTCATGTTATAAATCTGTCACCTTATCAAAATCATTGAAAGCATTTGTTGTTTACATAAGATGGGTTGAAAAAATAATTTCTCTAAAAGTTTAACAAAAAAAAAAATGTCTAAAAATAAGTCTATTAAAATTTAATTATTCGAAAAACTTTCTTCACACTTTGATAGGATCCGATATTAAATGATAAACTCGAATATTTAATTTTATCTTTATAATTCTTTACATTTTTTTCATGGTAACACAATGAACAGACAGACTCCGTTTGCATGACCAGAATAACATGAATGTCAAATGTTCCTCGATTGGAATCATGCTACTGGCTTTCTTTCACTTATGATTTAATATTTAATGATTTTTCTTTCCTTTTTTAATTCATGGGTGTCTTTACAGAGAAAACATTTTATCCAAATAAAATTTGTAAAAAATTTTACAAACTATTAGCGGTTTTTTCTATCTGCTGTCATGCTGACAATGTTCATATAGCGAAATCACGAGCCGAACTGTAGCATGATAAAACTGAGTGATTGTTCAAATATATAAGCATAGGTAATCTATAAATTATTGCTAATTTTGAATAACATGTTAACTAAGTGTATTTTTTAAATTTAAATACCCAGTGCATGTGTAAGTAAGGTTTAAAAGTATTCAGATATAATCTGTATAGGATTCGTATCTAAATATTTTCTTCAAAAAACATGATTTTGTAAAAAAAAAAAAAAAAAAAAAAAAAAATCTGCCGAGCTAAGATTTGTTTTCCAGATACTTGAAAATTTAAGAAATTCGGGGTTTTGCCTTGTTTAGAGGAGACAGTATAACAATTCTTAAGAAAAAATTTCGAAATTAGAAATTAGAAAACAAAAAAGTAATAGATGCTGAAAGATACTTTCTCAAAAGCACGTCAACATCAATTTTTTGTCTGAAAAACGATGTAAATGTCCAAAATGCTTTGATAAATATTGTCAGTATCATAAATACTACTAAGAATAATATAAACAGTAAATACTCTCGAAATCCATTTTATCAGCTGCTTAGTTTGATGCTGTGAATCCAATTTAAAGTAATGGGCATTTTGAAATGCTTACATCGTATCTAATAAGCTTAATTTTAATAAAATAATGCAATTCAGTACTTTTTTTATTTTCTGTTTATGTTCTTTAGTTTGAACCTTAACTTGAAATTAGACACTTCGTTGTTGTTGCAATTTGATTATTCTTGTTTAAAATGTTTCGTTTCTCTTTTTTTTAATGTTGCACAGATTACAGAAATTTCTTACAGTTATTAACACACCGCATATTCCTAATTTATGTTAATGAAGTTTTACTTACTAAATTCAAATAAAAAGTGCTAAAACTTCTTTAGCAAACAAATAACTATGAATTCAATAATAGTAATCTAAATATTTAATGAATATATTACCTAATTTTTTTTAAAAAAAATCATTGTAATTGAAATCATTAATTTCCCATCCCGTAAAATTCCAAGTTCATCATAACTAAAATCATTTTTAATCAATAAATACAAACAGTAATGTGAAAGTGGAATTTAAAACGTAATGAAATTTTTGTCAAAGAAAAAACAATAAAAAGTATCATAATAACATTCTCAAAAATCAACTTTTCATATTAATGAGGGGTAAACACTAGAATATGAATTAAATATGAAATAAACAAAGAGTCATTGTTTAATTCATGTTTAATTCTTATTTTCCCCATGAATTTAGGAGCGTTTGTAAACTAAGCATAACTAAGATATTTTTAATCAATAAGCAAGAAACAGTAATTTAAATACAAAATTAAGGAAATTTAAATTAAAGACTGAAGACTGCAAGATGTAATAGTATTTTTAACAACTGATTTTGCAAATGAATGAGTCGTAAACATTTGCTTCTGCTTACTTCTAATTTAATTAAATCTTTTCAACGATTCTAGAAATGTTTACAGAATAAACATAATTAAGATAATTTAATGATCAAACAAGAAAAATTAACAAGCAAAATTTAGAATCTAATAAAGCTTTTTTTAAAGAAAAAACAATGAAAAATAAAGCAATGCGAGTTTTAAAATTATATATAGCATATGTAGGAGCCAAAAATATTATTTTCTGTTTACTTCATATTTAGTTCATATTTTTAACATAAATTTAGTAATGTTTGTGAATTAAACATAATAATAAGTTTTAATTAATAATTGAGAAACAGCAATTTAAAGGCCAAAATTTTAAATCAGCGGAAATTTATTTGAAAGAAAAAAAGTGAAAAATATCGTAATTGTATTCTTAAAATTGATTGGTTTAGTTGATTAATCAATTTTGCATATTAAAGAGTTCATAAAAAAATTTATGTTTACTTTATGTTTAATCCTTTGTACTCAGATGGTGAATATCACTCCCCATTCAAGACGGCTCATCATTTTAATAAAAGATCAAAAATGGCGTAATAGCATTCTTACAATTAGATTTAATCGATTTTGCATGTTAATGAGTTCATAAACATTTGTTTCTATTTACTTCATGTTTAATCTTTTGCACTCAAATGGTGCCTCTCACTCACCATTCAAGACGGCACACCTTTCATCTTCATCTTTTCTTTGACCTTTCATTTTATAAAAAATTTTGATATTTTTAAATATTCAAAGAAATGCGAAAAGATGAATTTTTAATTTTTAAATAAAATACAACTTTAAACTATTATAAACATTTTTTCTCATACCAATAAGTAAGCCCTTTAGTTAGCTAAATAATTTTGCATCGAGCTACTTTTACGAGAGCAGCGAGTTAATACATATTTTTCTCAAGAATTTAGAAATGTTTGCTAACCAAGCATAATAAAAACATTTTTTATTAATAAACGAGAAATGGTTATTTAATAGCAAAGTTTGACAATTAAAAAAAAATCCTATCAAAGAATGTATTTAAATAAAAACGAATGTTTGTCTGTATGTGCCTAATGTTTTGCTAAACTGTACATCCGATTGTGATGAAACTTGGTTTAGCTTATTTATTAAATTATCTAAAATTTAATTTAAAAAAATTAAATTTTAGATAATTAAATTTAGATAATTAAATTACAATTATCTAAAATTTAATTAAAAAATTGAATCTCAACCGTATCTATTTACCAAGGATTCATCTCCAAATAGCACGCCGAGGAGACAATAGATTCAGTAGAAATGCTAAATCCAAGTTAAAAGTTTATATTTTGTAGTTATAGTACGCAAATGTCATGCAAGTCAACTATATTACAGATTATGCGAGAAAGTGTTGTGGAGACTAGCCCTAGATTTTTAAATTTTAATTAAATTTTAGCGTTTTTTTGCAGTACCTGTCAAAAATATTGTAGTACAATTAATTTTGAACCATCTTAATTTTCAAAAACTAACTTTTCAACTAAGTAAACGATTTTATGATATAAATATATTTTCAATGTTTAATCAGTTTTGAAATTAAATACTTTAATCACATTTTCTTACATTAAATTTAAGAATTCTGCACGAATATTAAACGAATCAAGAGGTTTCATAAATACTTTCTTTGATTAATAATCTGAAAGAACACCAAGTTCTGCAATTCTGAGAGAATACACAAATCTAATATACAAAAATGAATAGATATTTGTCCGCATTTTATATAATTTTGTAACGCTTATCCTACTTCAATAAAACATTGCCAAATTATTGATTGATTACACGTAATAATATATTTTTCGACGGCAGCAACGCCCCTGGGACCAGCTAGTATTCAATATTCTTAAAATTGCCCATTTTATATAATGAGTCAGCCATTTGTCTCTCATATCTTGAAACTTCATTCATTATTTTCTGGTAAATTTTCATAAAAGTTTAAAGTCTTAACACTTATAACCAACTAAAACCCGATTATTTACTTAAACCTCTCCAGATACTTTCGCTTTCTCTGTAATAAAAGCATAACAAACCTGCTTTCTTTTTACGAAAAGCATTCTTTCTCTTTACACATCCCAAAGCATAACAAACCCGCTTTCTTTGTACGAAAAGCATACTTTCTCTTTACACATCCCAAAGC
>JAPMOQ010035010.1:64628-77169 GCA_026543055.1 Argiope trifasciata | reverse complement strand
AGCATACTTTCTCTTTACACATCCCAAAGCATAACAAACCTGCTTTCAATGTATGAAAAGCCTTCTTTCTCTTTACACATCCCTAAGCATAACAAACCAGCTTTCTTTGTACGAAAAGCATACTTTCTCTTTACACATCCCAAAGCATAACAAACCAGCTTTCTCTGTGCCCATAGTATTACAAACTATCACCTCTTTTAATAAACTGTTGCAAAACCCGTCGTTAAGTCGAGCTGAATAAACATAGATTCGAACACGGTGTCCCCTCTCACATAAAATGTTGCCTAAAAGAGTAAACTGAAGGAGGGGAGAACGACATTACCCCTTTATCACACAATCCCCATTCCGATAAAGTATCCGGGATTTTTCCGAGGGATTTTGGAGCAGTTTCCGCCCCACTTAACAAGGAACGAGATCTCCTGGCCTTTCTTTACCAGAGAAATGACTGTCGTGCCGTTGCTATGGAAACGGTTGTGGCGATTTGGGTGGTGAGGGTCATCGTGATGGTGGCCGGACAAGATTGTAATGACTATCCGAGAAGCAAGTGGCCCATCAAGTGTTCATGGAACATGGATTTGAAATAGTTTATGTGTCTGCATGATGCTAAAGACTTCGACATTAATAATTAGAAGATGTTAATAAATTGGAGAAATGAAAAAAAGATATTTATAATGATATCCACGGGTTGAATGGATGGATTTTGGCATTTAATGGCGCAGGAGCCAAATATAGCAATAATGCGCTAAACAAATGGTGTTCATTATCCATGAAGAACACCATGTTTTACAATTGTAAAAAATACACTAATTTAATATACAAAAATGAATATTTGTTTCTCCGATACAAATATTCATTTGTGTACATTAGATTTGTGAATTTTGTATATTAGAATTATGAATCACAAGATATAATAAATACATACTTTCATTACCATTCTGAAAGAACAAAATGTTTTGCAATTGTAAAAGAATACACAAATCTAAGGTATAAAAATGAATATTTGTTTCTTCGTATTTTATATACTGTGGTACCGTTCGCCCTGTTCCTATAAAACATTGAAAAATTATGGGTTGATTACATTTAATGATATTTTCTTCGGCGGTAGCAATGCGCCCGGTATCAGCTAGTATTCAATATTCTTAAAATTCCACATTTTATTTAATGAGTTAGTCATTTGTCCCTCATATCTTGAAACTTAATTCATTATTTCCTAGTAAATATTCATAACAGTTTAAAGCCTTATCAGTTGCAACCTACGAAAACCCAGAACATTTCCTTAAACTTCTCCAGAACATTTCGCTTTCTCTGTAAACATCTCAAAGCATAAAAAACAAGATTTATCTGTACCAAAAGCATACTTTCAATGTTCACAACTCAAAGCAAAACAAACCAGCTTTCTCTGCACCAAAAGCATATTTTCAATGTACACATACCAAAGCATAACAATCCAGCTTTCTCAGCACCAAAAGCATACTTTCTGTGTACACATCCCAAAGCATAACGAACCAGCTTCCTCTGTACCAAAAGAATACTTTCAATGTACACATACCAAAACATAACAATCCAACTTTCTCTGTACACATCCCAAAGCATAACAAACCAGCTTTCTCTGAACCAAAAGCATACTTTCAATGCACACATCCCAAAGCATAACAAACTATAACCTCTTTTAATATACTGTTGCAAAATCCGTCGTTAAATAGAGCTGAATAAACATAGATTCTAACACGGTGTCCCCTCTCACACAAAATGTCGCTTACAAGAGTAAACTGAAGGAGGGGAGAACGACATCACCCCTTTATCACACACTCCCCATTCCGGTAAAGTATCCGGGATTTTTTCATGGATTTTGGAGCAGTTTCCGCCCCACTTAACATGGAACGAGATCTCCTGGTCTTTCTTTACCAAAGAAATGACTGTCGTGCCGTTGCTATGGCAACGTTTGTGGCAATTTGGGTGGTGAGGGTCATCGTGATGGTGGCCGGACAAGATTGTAATGACTATCCGAGAAGCAAGTGGCCCATCAAGTCTGCATAGAACATGGCTTTGAAATAGTTTATGTGTCTGCATGATACTAAAGACTTCGACATTAATAATTAGAAGATATTTATAAATTGTAGAAATGAAAGATCGTCATTGATAGTCTGGTTTATAATAAGCCAAATATGGCTATCCTGTGCCACACTAATGGCGTTAATAATTCAGGATAATAATTTTAAAAAACATTAATAATCCAGGAATACAGAGTATATGATTGGGGATCATTATATTTTCTAACTTTTGATATCTTCGAAACTTTTACGAAATCATTAGAGAATTATATCAATCTTATATTTTTTGCAATAATTTGAAATTTTGTACAGAATTTTTATAGAAAAAATATTTGGAAATTATTATTTTTTTGTATAGAATTTGTATTTTTTTATTTAATGACGCAACAGCCAAACATGGCTATACTGCTCCCAATAAATGGTGTTAATAATCCAGAGTAATAATAAAGAAACGTTAATAAGCCAAAATATATGACTGGGGATCTTTTTTGATTTTCGATATCTAAAAAACCTTTACAAAATCATTAGAGAATTGTACCAAACTTGTAGCGCTCACTATGATTTGAAATTTTGTTCGTAATTTTTATTACATTACTTCAATTCAGAATGTAAAAGATAATATAAATTAAGGCTAATAAAAATATGGCAACGGCAGTGAAATAGAAATAAAGGAACTGAATTCACTTCTACCTCCCTGAAGAATCTTCCTTTCTCGGAAATCTTATTTTAAAATGAAATAATTTTCAAATATGAGAGACACTCTCGACACACAGACGTTTTATAATAAATCTTTAAAAGTTTAAGTTCCGAAAAACTTATTCCTAAATCTATTGAAATGGGCGTGGTCAAAAATATTTGACAATGACCATTTCAGTTAAATATTTTTCAAAAATATTAAACTATATTGACAAATCGGTCTTACTTAGAAAATGAGCCTCCTTCTATTTTTTTAGAAAGATTTTTGAAAAAGCTTTCTCAGAAATTTTATTTTAAAATGAAATAATTTCCAAATCAGAGATATCCTCTTGACACGTAGGCATTGTATAATAAATCTTTATAAGCTTTAATTCCGAAAAATTTTCTCCTAAATCTACGGAAATGGGTGGGGTTAAAAATATTTTACCACGCCCATTTCAGTTAAATATTTTTCAAAAATGCTTTGAAATAATTTTCAAAAATGTTTAATTTTTTTTAAAATATTTGATTTAAAAATTTTTGTTATTAAATATTTCAGTTAAATATTCTTCAAAAAATATTTATTTGAAATAATTTTCAAAAATATTTAACTATTTTTGAACATATTTCATTTAAATATGTTTGTTATTAAATATTTCAGTTACATATTTCTCAAAAATATTTATTTGAAATAATTTTTAAAAACATTTATTTGAAATAATTTTCAAAAATATTTAACTATTTTTGAAAATATTTCATTTAAATATTTTTGTTATTAAATATTTCAGTTAAATATTTTTCGAAAAATATTTAACTGTATTGAAAAATATGCCTTACTTAGAAAAATATTCCACCCTCGATTTTGTTGGAAAGATCTCGTACCGAATATGGTCTATTAAACATGTTACATATTTAATTTATCGTACACAGAGAAAGATAGATTTAAATTAAAATACAAATTGGGGATTTGTTCTAAATTCGAAATCGAATTTTTTGGAGATTCTAATCACTTCTAATTGAAAAAAAGAAAACAGAAATTCAATATTTTATGAAGAATAAAAATTTAAATTAAGCATGCAGAACTAAAAATTTGTATCAAACAGTGTTCATAAAATGTCCAAACATATATATCTAAAATTTAAAAGAATAATATTCTTTCATTTTTATATTCTACATGGTCATGCCAAAAAACAATAGCACCTGATCTACAAACTTAAATATAGTTTATTATGTTCAATAATTTTTAATGATCTATAAAAAACATTAAGATACGAAATTACTAAAACGATTATAACTAAAAGAAAATATACAAATTATAGTTCTTGAAAAATTATTGAAATTAATTAGCGCCGAAAGTTAGTTTTTAATGAATAAAAAATGAACCATTCAATGAACTGGAATATAAAGTAGCCTACGATCTATTCTTATAACCTATCTTTGTGTTTAATTTAATTCAATTCCGTTCAGCCGTTCTGGCGTGATAGAGTAACATCCATCCATCCATCCATCCATCCATCCAAACTTTCCCATTTATAATATTAGTGTAGAAACGCTGGCTTGGCTGAGAACTTTTCAAATATATATAAGCATTCTAAATAGCATTTTCGCAGGATTATAAAATGAAAATAAAATGAATCATTTACACCCAGTTTAAAATAATACTGTTCCAATTTGAATGTTTTCTATCGTGAACTACTAAAATTGCTATATATACAGTTTTACCTTATTTACACTATAAATAAAGACTTTTTTGGAATCTACAAAGCTCAAAAAATATAATTTGAATTTTCAAGATAAAGTACCTTTATAATATACTTTAATTCAGATTCAAAAATACATTATTTTAATGGATTGTTTCTATTAGGTCTTTGATCCCACTTTCTTTTTTTTTCACTAAAAGTTTTACCCAGAATTCCCAAACATCTTCAGCCTTTCTGAAATATACAACAGGGCAATAAACTATCTTCATTCTGAAATGTTTTTTTTTAAATCCTTGTTGTTATTGACAGTAAACAAAGGCAACATATGTCTGTATATACATTCTTTTGGAATCTACAAAGTTTATGAAATATAATTTAAATTTTTCAAGATAAAGTACCTTTATAATCAAATCGGATACCTTAATTCAAATTCTAAAACACATTATTTTAATGGATTGCTTCTATTTCGTCTTTGGTCTCACTTTCTTTTTTTTTTTTCTAAAAGCTTTACCCAAAATTCCCCAACATCTTCAGCCTTCCAGAAATATACCACTGGGCAATAAATTGCCTTTATTCTGAAATAAGCTTTTTTTAAATTCTTGTTGTTATAGACAGTAAAATGGATTGGATTTATAGATTTTAAGGGTGCATAAATCCAATCCAATCAAATATTTGTACAGACATATGTTGCCTAAGTTTTCTGTCAATAACAACAAGGATTAAATAAAAAAAACTTATTTCAGAGTGAAGATAGTTTATTACCCTGCGGTATATTTCTGAAAGTATAAACAGTTGAAGTATAAACATTTGAAAAGATGTCCAAAGACAATTTCTCAACAATTCTTCCTTCATAATAAAAAAATATCTTCCGAACTTTTTCTTCTCGGTTTCCTGTTAGTTGGAGCACATCCGGGATCACTTTATCGCAAATGAAATCTGTGGTCACTTTTTTCTGGGGATTAACGCAGTGCTGTTACTATGGAAACTTGACTGACTGAGTTTCTAGAAAAACAAGTCATCTTGGTCACACCAAACTGCTTGTATACAGAAGGATCTGTCTTATCTGTGTTTGCAGTCCACATCGGGAACACAAACTGAGTGTTTAGTTAATGTATATCTAGACAGGGCCTCTACTTGAATGTAGTGGCCCTGAAATATATAATAAAAAAGCTATAATACAATGGAAATTCGTTCTTGAGGAACTATCTAAACTCTACACTGCCTTACATCAGACAGATAGAATATGGGGGGAAAAGATTAAAATTATAAATTCAAACAATTTCATTTCTAAAGTTCGACGAGCATCGACATTGTGGACATTATTGAGACAAAAAAAAAAGTAGAATTTTGGAATTTTTGCTATTTGTCTGTATATTCAGCTATATAACTAGTAACGGGGTCCGCGCTCACATAAAATGTCACCTACAAGACTAACTGAAGGAGAGGAACGACGTTACCTCTTTCTCACACACTCCTCATTCCGGGAAAGTATCCGGGATTTTCCCTTCTCTTAACATCATGTGGGCTAATCCCATTCACACCTTTAGGTTTTAATCTGGCCTCAAAAGCATTCTGATCATACGGAAATCCTCATGCGATAACACATGACATAACGTCATCCTGTGGCCCCGGTGCTTATAACATTAAGTTATCCAACACACTTGAGGCCGCGTTGGTCTGATGGTAGTTTTTAGTGTAGGTTAGTTATATTAACGTCCCATTGTAAAGCAACACGAGGGCTATGCTGGGGGACCTCGTCATTCTGAACCAAGATCAGATGACGAGGACGACACCTGAGCAGTCTACCTCCTTTCCACACCACACTACACCAGTGCGAGGACGTCTGAAAAGGATGTTTAACGTGTACCAGACATGCTTTCACAACGGATCTTCGGTGGAATATGGCCTCGAACCTGAACTCTTCGGTTCCATGGTGACGACCAGGCCACCACGGCCCTATGGTCTGATGATAAGGACTTGGCTCAAGCCGAGTCCTTATCATCAGACCATTCCGACCTTGAGACGATGGGTTTCAGGTTCGAGATCCAATTCTACTGAAGAACCATCATGTAAGGGTGTCTTTTACAAGCTAAATCTGACAGGCCAAACGTTCTACCACTGGTATGGTGTGGAGAGAGATTTCCAGCTCAGGTGAAATCCTCTTCCTCTGATCACGGCACAAAATTACGAGGTCCGTCTTAAAATAGTCCTAATGTTGCTGTAAAATGGGATGCTAATATAACTAAACTAAATTAAACCACATGACACATTAATGAAGTTTAGTTTTAGACACTAACTAAATAGGGCTTTACAAAAGTGTGAATTATATCACGTTATTTATTATCAGCTTACATACTATTTTAAATATCGTCTACTGTTTTAGAAATCATTTTGTTTTTCAGAAATTCTAAAGGGGAAAAAAAAGGGAACATTTTATACTGAAATTTATTTTTCAGAATCTGTCAAGACAAAAAGCTCTAATTAATAATGACTTAAAAGCGGAAAACAAATTTTTCAAGACTAATTATTAAACTATTAAATTAAGAATAATTTGCGCCATTAATTAAATTGAAGGGCAAAAATAATTAAATAACGATGAGAAATTCTGCACCTTAAATATAGAATTTAACATAATAATTATCTTTAACGCTCTTTTAATTATTCTTAACCCTCTACCGAAATATATTTAATGCATTATGCAAAAATTTCTATTTTTTTAAAAAAGAGAAAATTTTAAAAATAAATTATTTTATTTTATAAGGATATATTAATGTCGTTCAAGACTTTTAAAAATTAAATACAATTAAAAAGAACATTAATTATAAAAAGTTTTTATTTTACGCTTGATTTATATTTCAGAAACATTTTAAAGATTTTGTAAAGAATATTTTTTCTTTAAAGATTTTTTTATTTCTTTCAATATTAATTTGGAAATTTATCTTTTTAATAACAAAAAGACATTGTTTTTTGTTCTTTAATAATATTATATATATATATATATATATATATATATGCAAAACTTGACTTGTAATTACAAATATCTATTACCAAATTTGGTATTTTTAAATCATTACATTTTTGAGAGATCACGTGCTCTAAAGCCTTGTAGAAATTGCCTCGAAATTTGAAATGTATCAAATTTATAGATATTATTATACCTGTGTATCAAGTTTTATCTGTCTAGCTATATCAGTTATGTAATTATTCTGTTAAATGATATTCGAGATGTCGGTCAGACAGACTTCCTTCGAGAGGAATTTGCTCAAAATTTGATAGAAATCCACATTTTTTGAAGAAGGACCACCTACTAAATTCCACCCCTCTAGATCAAACTGTTTTTGATTTATTTTATTCGCATATAGATAGATAACCATGTTCTAAATGCATGTTTTTCGAAGTTCAAATTTTCTGAAGATTACTATACATTCTCTATGCTGCATATTTGAGATAATAAAAAGAACGCGTTGAATAAATTTTTATTTTAATCACAATTAAACGTTTTGATTAAAGCAGATATATTAATTTTAAACTTTTTTACTTCATTATTTAAACTATGCACATGCTAACAACTAAGTGTATTGGCATTGTTCTAAAATCTCATTTTTCCAGAATTACAAATGGTTGGTTTTAGGAACTAGTAAATTGTAATTTATAACAGACTAGCTAATACCCGACGCGTTGCTGTCGCAGAAAAAAATATTAAGTGCAATCAACCAATAAGTTAGCAATGTTTTATCGAAATAGAATGAATGGTAAGACAGTACATAAAATACGAACTAACAAATATTCATTTTTATTTGTTAGATTTGTGTATTCTTTTAGAATTGTAATACTTGGTATTCTTTCATAACGGTAATGAAATGAATTATTTATTGTATATCGTGGTACCTTTAGTATTTGATCAGAATTCTAAAATTTAATTCAAATATTTTCTTTAAAAATTGATTAAGCATTGAAAATATATTTATACCTCAAAATCGGTAATACTGTTGAAAAGATAATTTTTGAAAATGAAGATGGCACAATATTATTTGTACTAGAATATTTTTGGTACTTATTCCGAAAAATGCTAAAATTTAATTAAAATCAAAAATCATAAAATTTTCTAGCATAATCTGTAACAAAGATCTCCGCACTGAGAATGATTTGCATGACATTTGCGTACTGTAGCTACAAAATATTAATCTTTAACTTGGATTTAGCATTTCTACAGAATCTATTGTCCCCTCCGCGAGTTATTTGGAGAGTAATCCTAGATAAGCAGATGCGGTTCAGATTCGATTTTTTTTTAATTTCAGATAATTGTACTATCCTTATAATCATCCCGAAGGTGTTAACAATAAGCTGATCCAGTTTCATTGCAATCGAATGAACGGTTTAAGGTATCTGACTATGTTAAAAATACTAGTTATCGACCACATTGGCGAATTTTTGCTATATTGTTATTTCTTGCAGTTCAGGCTTTCTTCTTCCCAAAACAGTTTGTATTTTCTAGAAAAAGGAAAGCCTGACCTATCATCCAGGTTCACATATTTTTCAGCTTCACTTCCATTTTGTCAAAACTTTAATTTCCATAAAAATTCTCCGCCGTTAACACGATATCTCAAAAACTAATGGAGGTATTTGCATAAACATTTCAGCGCATGTTTTAAATAATATGAGCAATGAAAAGAGCTAAAAGTTTGATTGTTGGTGGTATATTTTTTCATTCATAGGTGCTTTTAGAAAACTTAAGTTATGAATTTATGAAAAGAAATCCATATATACGTATATTTTTACCGATAACTTCTTTGCATCTCAAGATATTTCTCATATTTTAGTTCCTTTCATTCATCATTGTATTCTATAACTTGTGTGCAAAGAAAAATAGGATGGCTGCATTACCATTTTGTGTAGAACGTTAACCCTTTTGGTTAAATTTTATTAAAATTTACTAAACATATTTCTAGTTCTCAATATATATTATTTTTTAAAAATAATTTTGTTGTGTTTATAGCATTTTGTATTATACTGGCAATACATCTAAAAGCCATAGTTTGAAATACTTTTTAAGAAATCTGATTTTTCAAAAAATTTCCTTCGAATATAGTCGGATACTTTAAGAAGCCGTAAGAGACATACAGACAAACATTCATTTTTATTTATATAGACGATCAACATACATTAAACATGTAATTATAATCTTTTCAACCAATAACCAATCAGATAATAAAATAATTTTCATAACTTTCCCTGCTGGAATATTAATTAATTAATAATCTGACAAAAAATAATTTCATTAAACTCTTGCTTATTTATCATCATGTCTAAGCAAAGCTTGAAGTACATTTAACATAACATGGATTTTGTGTCAAAGTTAAAGTGAACACATATCAGAACCACTGAGCCGGAAATTATAAAAATATATTTGGCATTATAATACTCTGACATCATACATATTAATAAGAGAAACAAAATCTTTTTAAATATAAATAATGCAAGAGAATGCGACCGTCTAGACAGGTTCTTATCCTGTAAACAGTGTTTCAGATATCTATGTAGCAGATTCCTTAACAAAAGCTGAAGTTAAGAAAATTAAGCATTGAAATTGCTTTAATTAATTTTCTTAGTGAATATTCATGAAATATTTAACAGTTTGCTCGTTACATTTTTATCGTGTGCGTCTCTCTCTCTCTCTGTGTGTGTGTAGTTTATTTAATATATAAAGGAATCGTATAGAATTTTTGGGAATCTGAATGGAATTTTTACTAAAATTCTTATTATAAATTTTTTTAAAAACTTAAGAATGGCAAATTAATAAAATGGTTTCTAATTTATTTCTTTTTTTCTTCTATACATAGAACAATTTGTATTGATTTCAACTTTTATTCGTATTAGACTTTCTGAAAACGAAGTAGATCAAATTAAAACATTAAAATATTTAGTCATTGTTCTTTTTCAACTTAAAATTTCTTAAAAAATTAAATTAATCAAACTTATTTCTTCATAAACTAATCCCTTCTTAATTGATTTCTACTTTTATCCACATTAGACTTTCTGAAAACGAAGTAAATGAAATCAAAATATTAAAGCATATTGTCATTGCTCTTTTTCAACTTTATTTCAACTTATTTCTTAATAAATTGTACCAAACTTTAAATTTTGATATTTTCTTGAAGTAACAGAAAATTTTTAGAAAGATTTCTTTTCTCAAAATGTAAAATTGGACAGACGGATGCATCAGATCTGATTGTAACATATTAAATGACGAAACTTCTTGTAGTCTATTACACATTAGAATAAAACCTAAGAAATTTTAAAATAATTATTATAATTTGTCATATATTTTAAATTTAAATGTATGGAAACACTAAAAGTTTTATTTCCTTATAAATGGACCATCTCTATGCGCGAAATTAAAGATCACTGAAATTAAAAATAATTAATAGGAAAATAAGCGACTCAATAAAAATAAAAAAAAAGAAATCACGTATGGTATAGATTTGGAAAAAAAAATAAATAAACATCACAGAGTAATGAATTCTAACAAACATAAATAACAAGAAGTAAAACAGGTATGACTGAGAAACAATTAAATAAAAAAAAATTACAAAAAATGACTGAAATAGTAAAAAAAAATGTCATACAATCATTACATCAAAAGTAATCATACTCAAAAATGATAAAATTTAATTCCAAAAACGTAAAAATCCCAATCGCATTTCCAGCAAAATGTAACGTCAAATATAAAACAAAATAATGTTGAAAGAATATACGAGCAGACCTCATTTTATTAACCCTCGCTACAATTCTGCAGTAAAAAAATGTACGTAAACGTGAAATTTGCGACCCCAGAAACATTCAAATTCAAATTTATTGTTTGAACCAGATTGAAATAAATAAGTGTGGACAAAGAGAAAAAAATGCATTACCAAATATATTAGAAAAAAAATGCTGCAAAATAGAAGAAAATAAATTATTCGGAGTAGTCAATATGGGTTTTTTATGAATATTTCCGAGTTCTAAATCCAAATTCTTCCTAGTTCTAAATGAATGCGAATATTCATATTCGCATTCATTGTTCGCAATGTTAAAAAAACAGCATTACTGTAATTCTTGAGATAATTCTAATAAAATGTTCGTTTTGACATCCCAAGAATTTCCGTCGATTTAATTGCGTAATGATACCAGGAAAAGTGTTCGTGTTGTCGACGTTCTTTGTTAGATCTTGGTTCTCATGTATTCCTTTAAATTTTCTTTAGTCTTACTCTTACTTTGATGTAATAATTTCCACGGCTTCCGTTTCTAAGAACTGGCATTACATAAATTCTTTTAATGTAAATGATCTTTTAACTTAAATACTGCAATTCAAAATGCCCGAAATCGTTTTATCGTCTGCAGTTTTAATTTTTATTGTAAAAGACTTTTTCATATAAAATATAAATATGCACAATTTTTATCAATATTCTCAAACTGCAGTTTTATATAAAGTTAGAAAATCTTTAATTCTTAGTAATTTAACCTGAAATTCTTTATTAAAGAATTTTAAAATGAATCAAAACAATTTCCAAATTCCATTTAGCGTTCGGAAAATTCTCTTACTCCAATTAAAATGTTCTTAAAAATAATAAGGTATAAAAAATGGTCTAAATACAATATACAAAATTAAATACGAAATGGAAACTTTATGGTTTATTCCAAATTTGGAATGAATTTTTGTTATTTACAATTCAAATGTGTTGTAATTTCAATTAAATAGGTTTTTCGATCATCTAATTGTTTATACCATTTAATTTAAATGTGTTTTTTTCATTTAATGTATTTTTCTCCTATCAATAATTTTTGATTAAACATTTATGATAAGTCAAATGAGGGGGGAGTTTTTCAGTCTATTTTCTCGTATCTATTAATCTATTTTCTCTATTTCAATCTATTTTTTTTTATTTACACAAACTGTTTCATCTTACACTTTGCTTCATTTAAATTTTACATTTGAGAGAATCGTCTGCAATTTTAAGACCTCTTTCTTACAATCGATTTATAAAAAATTTATATTCTAAATTTTATGCCAAAATTTCATAACATATCAAGACTTTTTAATCATCCTTTTCACTTATTGAAATGAAATCAAATATC
>JAPMOQ010035010.1:39570-59628 GCA_026543055.1 Argiope trifasciata | reverse complement strand
AATTTTATAATTTAATAAATAATTTATTCATTAAACGAAAATTTCTTCTCTTTTTGACAAAAAAAAAAAAAACGAAATGACTTTCCGAACAACCCAATAGCATTCTTTACATCTAGATGTCCCAGTTAGGGTATCCGACTATGTTAACACTTGTAATCGAACACATTGACGAAGATTTGTTTATTGTTATTGCTTGTAGTTCAGACTTTCTTCTGTCAAAAATGGTTTATGTTTGCTAGGAAAAGGGTGGCCTGACCTGTCATCCAGGATCTAATATTTTTCAACTAAAATTTGACTTAAACATTTTCTCAGAACTTCAATTTTCATAGAAATTCTCCATCGTTAACATGATATCTCAAAAACTAATAGAAACATTTACATAAAACATTTCAGCGTGTGTTTTAAATAACATGGGCAAAGAAATGAACCGAAAGTTTTATTATTAGTGAATTCCTTTTTCATTTATAGGCGTTTTTAGAAAAATTAAGTTGTGAATTTATAGAAAGATGCATATATACGTATATTTTTACCCATATCTTTATTTACATTTGAAAAAGTTTCGTAGATTTTGGTTCATTTCATTCATCATTGTATTCTATAACTTGTGTACAGAGAAAAACATGATTCCTGCGTTACAATTCTATGTAGAGTGTTATCCATTTAAGTAAAAACTCATTAAAATTTGAGACATTTTCCTATTTCTCAAAATATATTATAATTTCGAATAATTTTGTGTTGTAGTGATGGTACTTTGTTGATAATTGACAATACATTTAAAAACTATTGTTTAATACAATTTTTAATAAACCCATTTTTTTCAAAAATTTTCTTTCAATCGTAGTCGGATACCTTAAGATTATTTCTTCACAGCACAATTTTTTTGTCATCTATCAGTTAAACTCTTTGATCTTTTTTGTTTCAGAGCCATCATTTCTGTGAATCATTCACCGATTTTGACTGACAGCATAATTGATGTCCTTATGTCTGGAATATCGTGTAATCTCTTTTTTTTAGCTTAACAATAGCCCTCACGTCTTAACCGAGATAGTACCAACCGTTGCTATAGAAATCGCACGTTAGTCCTTTTTTTTTTAGGAAAAGGAACCGCAGATCTCATTCGCAGCTAAATAATCCGGAAGTGTACCGGCTAACAGGAAACTCCAGAAGAAAAATGTTTGGGAAACTTTTGCTGATTGCGGAATGTGTGGGAAAAATAATGTTATCGTCAGTTTGTTCTTGAGGATAGTTCTTGGTATGCAAACAAAACCAGTTCGGTTCTTGTTTATGTTGATTTAGCTTAAGATAGCGAATTTATTAAAAGCGATAACACTTCGTTTTAACTTTGGCTGTTTACGGAGAATGTAAAAAAATCTGGAAGACTTTTTATGTATCAGTTATAACTATTTTATGAATGAAGGAATTGAAATATATAATAAATTTGAAACTAATAACTTTTTATAAATGATGGAATTGAAACGTGTTTCAAATTTGAAGGTGATAACGTTTTATAAATGAAGGAACTGAAATGTGTAGAAAGCTCGAAATTAATAGCGTTTCTTAAAGAAGTTACTGAAATATGTAGAAAGTTCGAAGCTGGTCAAGTTTAAGAATGAAGGAATTGAAATGCGTAGTAAATTTCAGGATGATAAAGTTTTATGAATGAAGGAATTGAAATGTGTAGAAGGTTCGAAACTGAAAACGTTTCTAATGAAGCTACTGAAATATGTAGTAAGATTGAAGCTGATAATGTTTTATGAATGTAGGACCTGAAATGTCTAATAATTTTGAAATTACTAACGTTTTAGGAATGAAGGTATTGAAATATGTAATAAATTTGAAACTAATATTTTTTTATAAATGATGGAATTGAAACGTGTTTCAAATTTGGCGGTGGAATTGTTTTATGAATGAAGGAATTGAAATGTGTAGAAAGCTTCAAATTGATAACGTTCCCTAATGAAGTTACTGAAATATACAGCAAGTTTGAAATTAATAATGTTTTATGAATGTAGGACCTGAATTGTGTAGTAAGTTTGAAACTGATAATGTTTTAAGAAAGTAGGACCTGAAATGCCGAGTAAGTTTGAAATTTCTAATGTTAAGATTATTTCTTCACGACACAATTTTTCCGTCGTCTATCAGTTAAACTCTTTGATTTTTGATTTCTGGGAATCATACACCGATTTTGACTGACAGCATAATTTATGTCCTTGTGTCTGGGAGATCGTATAATCTTGTTTTGTTAGCATCACAATGACCCTCACGTCTTAACCGAGATAGTCCCAACCGTTGCTATATCAATCGCACGTTAGTACTTTTTTTCTTTTAGGAAAAGGAACCGAGGAACTCATTCGCAGCTAAATAATCCGGAAGTGTACCGGCTAACAGGAAACTCCAGAAGAAAAATCTTTGGGAAACTTTTGCTGATTGTGGAATGTGTGGGAAAAAAGAATGTTATCGGCTTGTTCTTGAGGATAGTTCTTGGCATGCAAACAAACCAAGTTCGGTTCGCGCTTATGTAGATTCAGCTTAAGGTAGAGAGAGCTTCGCGTTTATTTACTAATCACTTCGCATACAATAACGTGTTTGAGAAGCGCATCGAATTATTCAATTTTTAATCTGCAATTAAGTGAAAACTATTATATAATTTAAGGTATCCGACTACGTACGAAGGAAAAATTTTGAAAAATTGGATTTTTTAAAAACTATTTAAATTTACGGTTTTATAGATTTATTGTAAACTATAATTCAAACTATTATAAATAAAGCAAAATTGTTTGAAACTATAATACATTTTGTGAAATAGGAAAATTTGCAGTACATTTTAATCAAATTTAATCAAAACGGTTAACACTCTTCACAACATTGTAAAGCAGCAATACTATTTTTCTTCGTACACAAGTTATAGAATGTAATGATGAATGAAATAAACCAAACTCTACGAAATATTTTAAGATGAAAAGAAGCCACGAGTAAAAATATACGTATATATGCATATTTTTCATAAATTCACCGTTTAATTATTCTAAAAACACCTATAAATGAAAAAGTATTTCACCAACAATAAACCAATTATTTCATTTCATTGCCCATATTATTTAAAAAAACAAGACGAACTTTTTACTTAAATGCCTCTATTAGTTTATGAGATATCATGTTAACCATAATTAATTTTGATAAAAATTAAACTTTAGAGAAAATTGTAGTTTAAAAAAAATTTCATCTGAAAAATATGTGACCCTGAATGGTAGGCAAGATATCCTTTTTCCTAAAAAATAAACTGTTTTAGAAAGTGGAAAGTATAAACTAGAAGAAATAACAATAAAAAAAATATATTCGAAAATGCGGTAGATAATCAGGGTTTCCAACGTAGTCGGATACCTTAAAATGAAAAAAGTCACTGGAAACGTATTATTATTAAAGGAATTAAAAGAATAGTAAATATTCCAATTAGGAAACTATTAAATTCGTCATTTAATTAGGAAGTTAAGTAAATTCGTGTGTCGAGTGGTTAAAAGTGATGCCACTTTGTTTTGCGGTACGAAGTGTGTAAAAAAATATGGAAGACTTTTGATGTTTGAGTAATAGATTTTTTTAGGAATGAAAGAATTGAAATGTGTAACCAGTTTGAAGCTGGTAAGGTTTATGAATGAAGGAATTGAAATATCTAGCAAGTTTGAGGTTGATAATGTTTATTATGAATGAAGGAATTGAAATGCTTAGAAAGGTTAAAACTGATAAAATTTTATGGATAAAGTTACTGAAAAGTGTAATAGGTTTGAAACTGGTAATGTTATATGAATGTAGGACCTGAAATGTCTAGAATGTCTGAAATTACTAGCGTTTCAGGAATGAAGATATTGAAATATGTATTAAATTTGAAACTAATAACTTTTTATAAATGAAGGAATAGAAATGTGTTGCAAATTTGAAAGCGATATCGTTTTATGAATGAAGGAATTGAAATGCTTAGAAAGTTCGAAATTGATAACGTTTCCAAATGAAGTTAGAGAAATGCGTAATAGGTTCGAAACTAATAATGTTTTATGAATGTAGGACCTGAAATGTCTAGTATTTTTGAAATTACTAACGTTTTAGGAATGAAAGTATTGAAATATATTATAAATTTGAAATTAATAATTTTTTATAAATGAAAATATTGAAATGTGGAGTAAGTTTTAATCTGATAACTTTTCATGAATTAAGATTTCGAAAAATTCCATAAGTTTGAAACTAATAACATCGCATGAAAGAAAAAGAATCCAAATCTATTAAATTTGAATGAAAGACAATATTAAGAAGCAGCAGTGAAATAGAAGAAAAAAATATTCTTAAACTTTGGAAATACATGCATTTATTTTCAAATTTATATAATACATAATGATACATTGTTTTCAAAATAAAAGCATTATCTAGAAGAAGCTAAAAGCATTACATCTGCAACATTTCCTTTTAAAAAATTTTAGAATCACTCATTAATAAAATGATTTTTTAATCCTAATATTAAATACCAAATTTTGGAATTATTATTCTCCAAATATTAGTTTTAGCAGTACCACTTGTATGCAATAAAATCAGACCTTCAACTAAATTAATGTAATATTTAAAATTGTGCATTGCCGATGATAATGCATAAAATTCAATATTTAAAAATCTAATGCATAAGAAAATGAGTGAAAAATCACAGAATTTCAATCTTGAAAATAAGAAATAAAATCTAATTTTATTAAATTGTTTTAATAAACTTTTTAATGTACTTAATATCTGTTTATATTTTTTAATCTATATTAATGAAAAGGAAATCTTAGAATTTAATTTTTAAAAATGATTCAATTTGGCAAAATTGATAAGGAACAAAAAGTATCAATTATAATCAGTATTATATTAATCATTTTAAAATTAGTATAATAATTATCAGAATGACTACTAATTATTATGATAGAAGTAAGTCGGTACATGGTCATTACGAATATAAGGGAAAAAAATTTCCATGTTCTAAAAGCTTAAGAAGAAGGACAAATTAAATACAATATTATCTTTACAAACTGGAAAGAAATAAACTCAACATTATATATTCAGATACTAAAACAATAAAATATGATTTTACTATTTAACTTAAAAAATTTTTGAATACAATTTTGTATTAACTAAATAATCGCATGGAATATACAGATGCAAACTAGAAAATTAACTTTCAAAAATTACTATAAACTGATTGTAAATTACAAATTTCCCTCAAAGATATGTATTTTTATACTTTTGTAATAATTTTTAAATGAAGATCATAGAGTTGTTTGACAAATTAATAGTTACAAATTTCTGAATACTTTTTTTAGAAGCGAGACATGTACGATTACTAATTTTACTAGAAATAATAAAATTAATAAAACTATTTCTACCATTACCATTATTTGCATTCAAACTTTTTCTAGAAATAAGAAGGTTTTATTCATCAAATACATAAAAATAAAATCTTAATTTTTTAATTTATCATTAATGTATTATAATCGCGTGTTTTTTTAATATTTAATTGTGAATATATTGATCATCATGCTGATCAGGCATGCTGATCAATTTTTTAAGGATATATCTGATTAACTGGCCGGCCAAGCCAATCGGACAATCATACGCGAAAATTATTTGAAAATAATTTAAATAATTTTTACCTATTCCGTTTTATTTTAATTTAACTTTCCAAAAAATATTCTTAGAAAATGAAATAGTTTAAGGATTTTGTACCAAAATCTAAAATAAGATGAATTTTAAAACTAAAATTATGTAAAAATATTCTCCAGAAAATATATTTGTTAACGAATGCAAAAAATGGCAATATGTTAATTTACTTCCTGAGATGATAAAAGATTTTTGTAAATTTGAAATTAGATTATATTTTAACTAATAAATATTGAAACTGTATAGGAGATTTATAGCAGTAAGGTAATATTGGAAATTTTTAGCTTCTGTTTGAATTACAAGAAAATTTTAAAAAATTTAAATGTTCCCTTAAAAAACTAAATTCTTTTTATCAAAACTTTTTAAGTGGTTTAATCCATTATCAACTATAATCAACAATTTTCATACATAATGAATTTAATTTCATGTAAGTTAGTAGTTTTTCAAGGTATATATTTATTCATTTATAAGCGATAAATATGAAACCATTTATCTTCACAATTTTTCCAATAAGATAATGATCAGACATTATTTGCTGAAACAAATATTTGTTCCATTTTCTCTGTAAACAAAGATGCTCAATGATATTCAAACTTGATTGATTAAGAATTTTATAACAGAATTTCATAACAGTTCACTGAATATTATTCATGAAAAATTTTTGCAAATGAAAAAGTTTTAGAGAGATGCAAATTTTTTTAAGCATTTAAAATCAATTTATAAAGTTTGCATAAATTTAACATAATGTTAGAAGGCGATTACAAATTCTTCAAATAGAATATTTAATAACTTAAAACAGCATTTAAAAAAATGACTATCCCATTAATCTTAAGATTTTTAATTGCATTTTTGATGTTACTTATAACACTTTACAAGCCCGCTGACATAAAGCTGTCAGCAATTTAAGCCAAAATTAGCGTCTCTTGAACATTTAATTGCAGGTAGAGGAAATGTAGATGAGATATTTAAATTTTTTGCACAAATATTTCCTCAGAGGACACTTAACATTAAACAGAATTATACTGTGATAAATTAACTATTTGAAATTATTTCCAATATATTGAGTGCCAGAAAACAAAAGCTTAATTTTTGTCATATTAATAACTGTAATTATAATTCTAGGTTGCTGTTTTCACTGGTTGATTAATCGGATCTAAATATAAGGTGAAGATTTGCAGAAAGATAGTTCATCAAACGCGAAACCATCAAAATTTTAACTAAGATTTTTAAGATAAATCATTCTGCTTTATCCACTACTGTTAAGAATTTTTTAAATTTGTAGAGAAAAATTACGTGAAAGCTCAGATGAAATCTTTAAGCTCACCAAATTTCAAAGCTATACAATATCCTCAGAAGAAAATTCTGTATCGAAGCTTAATACCCACATATGTTAATTTTCTACAGTAAATATTTCAGTTAAAAGAAATACTATTGCTTTACACGATCATTTCGAGTAAACTACTAAATATAATTTTGAAAAGATTTCGTTTCTTGAAATGCCGTATACATATTTCAGATTTTAAGTGCCAATTATATGTTGGATTCCATAATGAACAGTTTTCTAAATATTCTACGTAAGTAATGTAAAGCACTTGAAAAATTCAGAAAGTTATATTGCAGGACACTTAGATATATTTGGAACGTTCAATATCAGTAGTCCTTCAAATGGGGCCAGTAAATATTTCAAAACCTTTATACGAAAATTTCCATTTATAAACGGCTAATGGAGAATGAATTATATTGGGTCGTTCGGAAAGTCATTTCGTATTTTTGTGTCAAAATGAAAAGAAATTTTCGTTTAATGAATAAATTATTCATTAAATTATAAAATTGCCATTCTGGTCTAATACCTTTTGCCATTCTGGTCTAATACCTTTTGGTAGTAACATGATTACACGCTCATAAAATTTTTGGTCTTTGCTGTAAAAAAAACTGATCGAGGTGGTTTTTGGCCTCCTCATTTGAAGGAAAAATTTTGCAAATCAGTTCTGGTACTGATGTACTGTTAACACATCTTCTCCACACATATTGACTAATTTATTTCTGGCTTGAACAGCATTTTTACCTTTTATAGCAAAAAAGAAAAAAATGACGAAAATGTTTTTATTGCTCTCCATATTTAAAAGGGCACCATCCAAAAACTACTGCGAAGAATCAGCTGCACTTTTTCACACTCAAGCCTTGCTATATCAGCTCTTAAAACATAAAATGATTTTGCGGTTTAAGTATGAAATTGGGTGCGAAAAATGCAATTAAATCCTTTGTCAGGAAAAAACGAAATTACTTTCCGAACAACCTAATAATTAAAGTTCAGATAAGTTATATGATAAAAAATAAAGTTTTTCTGTCCTTTTTTCACATTTTCATTGCTCTGTTTTAACATATTTTACACTTAATATAATGATAAGTGATTGATTTGATCTTGATGAGGCTGTAGTTTAATATAAGGTATACAGCGTAATTCCGTTTGTAGTACATTTGGAATGTTAGACACTTATTAGTCTGAATAATTATTCAGCACCCTTAAGTTATTTCTGCAGCTAATACATAAAACAAACTGAGATAAATTCAAATTACCACAATTTTCAGCATATTACTGTCACAATTATTAGCAGCTGTTTTCCTTATGTCCGCTTGCTGTGTTCTGGTAAAAGATTGAAATTGGGAGAGGTCGATGATTGTGCAGGAGAAATCTTCTGGTCATGATTCATCTATACCTAAATATCTTGCATCATAAAGAAGTAGAAATTTCACGATGTATGCGAATATACTTCCACAAATCTTCCCAGATTTGATAACTCTAAAAAGGAAAAAAATATTGTATCAAAGTGAGCATAAAGGAAACAATGTAGTGTATCTGAAGCACAAACATGATTAAATGAGTTTTAATCATAAGGATTTCTTATCGCCAAAACTTTCTGGCAAACTTTCTAATGAACTTATACAAAAGAACGCTTTGTAGGGCCATTGGTATGAAATTAGCATTTTTACTGAAACTATCATATGATTATTGGCAAGGTTTTTTTTTTTCTTGTAACTAATTCCTGACATGTTATTAATTGTATCTTAATAAGAATTTGTCCTTTAGATGTGTTTCTCCCCTCAATTGATACAAACCTTTGATACAATGCTGCTATTGTATTCAAAATATTCTTCATCTATATCAATAAAAATGAATGCTTGTATGCCTCACATGCGCTGCCATACCGCTAATGCGATTCGGATAAAACTTCGACAACATATTGTTTCCACTTACTCGAAGGTTATAGGCATACAATTATCTAAAGAATAAAAAAACATTTTCAGACCTATTTACCGCATCTATAAACCATGGATTAACCATCAAATAACTCGTCAAAGAGACAAAACATATTCAGTAAAGATGCTAAAAGTCAAGTTAGACTTGAATATTTTGGAGCTATTGTACTCAAATGCAATGGAGATCTTTCTCTGAGGTAATAGTTTTAGAGAGTTTGCGATGAAGTTTTAAGGGAACCAATCCTGTAATTTTAAAATTTTAACTAAACTTTTGATAAAATTGTAAAGTTTTTTGCAGCAACTTCCGAAATTATTCTAGTTCAAATAATTTTGAAACCGTCTTAAGTGTTCAAAAAATCATCTCTTCAATCGTATTAAAGCTTTATGGTATAAATAAATTTTCTATGTTTAATCAATTTGAAAAGAAAATATTTTAATCACATTTTTTTAACATTAAACTTGAGAATTCGAAACTAATATTAAACGAATCATGAGATACAATAAATAGTTTCCTTCTTTACCATTCTGAAAGAACACCAAGCTCTACAATTCTAAAAGAATACGCAAATCTAATACATAACAATGAATATTTATTCGTAGAATCGAATAATAAAAGTAGAATAAATAATATTTATGCTTCTCCTTTATATATCCTTCAATTTCAATGAATGTATTCACTGTCGACAAGAAAATAAATATTATTCTTAATTAAACATAACTATTTCAAATTCCAAACGAAGTTCCCAAGATTATCAAGAAGTTCAAGAAGCAACGCAGCGGATACCAGCCAGTTCTTTAATATAGAAGATGGCATCATCCTCTGACGCATAAAAATTGTGAACATGGTTTAGTTTAGTTATATTAACGTCTCCTCTTAATGCAACGCTAAGGCTATTTCTGTGGGAACTCCATAATTTTCAACCGCGGTCAGATAACAAGAGCCACACATCAGTTGGTGCCCCCTCTCCAAACTTCCACACCACAGCAAATTGAGGACTTCTGGTCCCGTGGAATTAACCAGCACCAGAACAGCTTGCACGAAGGTTCTTAGATGAAATCGGGTCTCGAGCTTTAAACTCTCTGGTTCCGAATCCATGACTTTAACTTAAAACCACAGATGTCCTAGTTGTGAACGTGGATCAAGGGTAAATCATACTACTGACTTCCAACCCACCACGAAAAACTGAATGACGGACCACCGTAACAGCAACACTGGCAGGAACTGTGGTTGAGTCCTAATGCCATCACCGGCCATGGTACAACCGACCCCGCAGGGAGTACGTCCCGTCATCAGTGGTAGGGTCAGACCCCCACCTATTATTATACCCACCGGGTTGGCGAGATGCAGCCCCCATAACGGAAGCAACTCATCCTCAATTACGAGATGCTCCCGAGGGAATGGATTAAGGGTATAAATCACACGATTTGTTTAGTTATACTAACATCCCACTTTGAAGCAACGCTAGGGCTGTTTTGGGATGGACCTGGAATAATTTTGAACAGTGGTCAGATGACAAGAGCGACACCTGAGCTGGAATCGCCTCTCCAAACTTCCACACCACACCAGCGAGAAGACGTTCAGCCCGACGGATTTAACGGGCACCAGACCCACTTACAAGTTGGTTCTTCGGTGGAATCGGGCCTCCAACCTGCAACCCTCCGGTTCCAAAGTCGAGACCCTACCACCAAGCCACCGTGGCCTCTATAAACCACCCTAGCTTTCCTACTTGGGTTTCAATAGTAAAAGGGAGAATACGGTATGCATTAACAAAACAATATTTTCGACTAATTCAAATTAAAAATCTCATTACTATAAGTTTATCGTTACAATATTACGTATCAAATTTTATTTATTCAAATCTTTGTGTTTTTAATTATTTTATGAGCATGCTTGCAAATTATAAGGAAGTTTGATTGAAAATCTATTAATTAGTTACTAAAATTCTAATAAATTTTCTCCATTAACTGTTTTTGTTATAGTATTCATCTGTTTTCAAACAAAAATTTAAGTTAATTTCACTCATTATTTAACAAAAATCTACAAATTGGATATAAAGAAAATATAAATTCTTATTCATCTAACTCAAAATCGTTTATTTATTTTATAGACGCATAAATCTGAAAAATTATTCTTAGCATTGGTTTCTTTAACATATAAAACTTTAGTTATAAATTGTAAATCTAATACAGTTTGTTGAGCAGTAATTAAAGTACTGGCATCCCTTATCCTCAATCGTATCCTTTTATTCTTAAATGTTGAATAATTAAACACTTATAAAATTGCTTTTAAATATAATATTTTATAAAATTGTATTGAAAGCAAAGAAAAAAATACAGATGAATAAATTGATATCTAAGCATTTGTATCTAATTGCCTTTTTAAAATTAGTTTTTTAAAATTAATATCGTTAGAATTTTTATTTGGAGAACATCAGCATTTCGATTAATTTTTAATTAAAAATTTAATGAAAAGTTTAAAATAACATTTGTAAATAGGGAGCACCTTCTCAAATATTAATCACATAAGAAAATTTGATACTACAGACCCAAGTGTTTGAATGCATGGCATCTTAAGATATTTTTTGCACCAAAAATTGTCAATCAAGCAATTTCGAAGTAGAATGACAATCTGCAAACAAGGTAAAAAATTATGTATCCAAATAATATTTATTACTTTATAGTGATTATCAGGTGAGAAGTGGATCACCCAGTTTTTAATATCTCGCCTTTTTTCAGAAATTTTTTAAAAACATGCATTAGATCCAATGTTAGGTTTGGATAGATTTATGTCAGAAGTAGTAGTTTTCTATTAGAGCTTTTGTTAATATAGCTTATCGACAAGTTTTTTTGTTTCAACTGTTCTGACCACACTTTCCAATTAGTAAGTTTGTTGACTTACTAAGAAGATAAGATAGCTTTTTTTTCTTTTGTTTAGATAATTGACAGAGTAAGTGAGTGACTTAACCCTTTCAGGGGCGGTGACATACTCCATATGTCATCTTTTTACAATTTTTTTAAAACTAGAAAATCGCGTTGAAATAACTACATAAAATTTCCTAATGCTTTTTAAGTCTTTATCTTGCCAATAGACGGCAGCACGAGTCTGTTTCCACACAAAAAATTCAAGATGGAAGCATGTTTTCATACGATGTAATTTGTCTTCTTTTTATTCCGATAAACTTTATTTTCGAATTCAAAAAGCTCATTTTTTTTTGCGTCATTCATGTTAAAAAGCGTCATGAATCCCTAAAACTGCTTTCATTTCATAAAAATACCTTCTAATTCCGAGTTGCATATTTGTGAATTCGCTCCAAAACATGTTCTAGATGCGCGGTGACATATCCAGTATGTCACCTACCCCCCAGCCCCCTAAGGACCTTAATTTTTTTTAACTGTAAATTACATGTCAGTAATAGGATATAATCAGATTTAAATAATTGTTTCGAAAAAAAAAATCATTTTTGGCATAGTGCCCCTGAAAGGGTCAATGTAACTGTTTAGTTTCTTAACATTCTTTTCATATAAAAACCATTATCTAGACTTTTACACAGATCCATGAGCAATCGTTTAAGATTCTCTTTGTTTCAATAAATTTAATTTATCAAGCTTCATTCATATAAAGCTATTAGTAGTTATATCTGTTATTTAGATCTTCGCAGTTTTATCAACCCTAACTTGTACAACAATTATCAAGAGATATTTGCTGCTTGGTATTTCTAGATGTTTTTTTTTTGTTTTGTTTCTTAAGGAAGAGTGAGTATCAAATTAGACCTGGAAAAATGAAGGATATTTATTTCAAATGGATGAGAATCCATAATTTATCGTCATTTATTATGAAGAATACATCCCAATAATATGTCAATAATGCGATAATTTATCCGAAATGAAGATAGCTTGGTATTTAACCCTGATGTTATTGAATAAAATTCGTCTGAAGCTTTTATGCATCCACATCTGTAATCAAGTCCTTTCGAAATGAAATGAATCCAAATATAGTATGAAATATTTTTATAATCATTTGAAAAAAAATAAGATTTCAAAGAGGTGTTTGACATCCTACATGCAAATTTTTCTCTGAAACAAAGAGTTCTTCTTGAAACATTTTGATACTCTCAAATACAGGTCTTATCATTGCCTCATCTTCTACATAAATAACAATTCGTGTGTGTCTGTATATCTCTTATTCCTTGCTGAAACGTTCACCCGATTGCGATGAAACTGGGTCAGATTATTGATTACACCTACAGTATGGTTATAGGAATAGTAAAATCACCTAAAATAAAAAATTGAATCTCAACCGCATATATTTACCGAGTATTAATTAACTCGCCGAGGAGACTATAGATTCTGTAGAAATGCTAAACCCCAGTTTAAAGTTAACCAGCGGGTGACCGAGCTCCGCTCGGAGAAAACAGGTATCGAAGCTAACTCGAAGATTTAAATTTTCAATTGTGATTTATCAAAAAAATACATGCCATAAGAACATTTGTGAAACCATTGGTGAAAAGATAACCGGTTAAAGTGCACCATTGTAAACTATTCTGAACAAAGTTAGAGTTTGGAAAGGGAACTATTCTATACAAAGGTAAAGATTGAAGTGTGTTGAAGTTCAATATTTTTGACAAATTTATTTAGAAAAACCAAACATATATACATACATAAGAAACATATTACAAACCTATAACAGCATAAACATAAAACTTTATTAGTTCGCCATATTGGCTATAGATGGCAGCACGTTACCGCTTGAAAATTTAAGTAGCCATTATGGCGAATTAATAAAGTTTGAAAATATCCTATCTGTAACTCCGAACTGCTCGACCGTAGCGCTTCAAAACCGGCGCCAATCGATTCCTCGTGGCCAAAAACCCCAGACCCCCAAGTTTACCGGAGTTTATTAATTCTGGGGCGATTTTCGACTTGGCAACCATTCCTCGTATTATAGTATTAGATATTTTGCAGCTATAGTACGCAGAGCCACAAAATATCAACCTGTTCTCGGAAGTAACTACTTTATTACAGATTATACGAGAAAATGTTTGGGCTTTTTAAAATTTTAATTAAATGTTAACATTTTTCACAGTAACTAACAAAAATATGTAGAAATAATTTTACACCATCTTAATTTTCAAAAATTATCTTTTCAACTATATTAACGATTTTATGATATAAATATATTCTCTGTGCTTAATCAATTTTAAAAGAAAATATTTTAATCACATTTACTGAAATTAAGATTGAAAACTCTCTGCGAGTATTAAACGAATCATGAGATACAATAAATAGTTTCTTTTGTTACCATTCTGAAAGAACGCCAAGTTTTACAATTCTAAAAGAACACATAAATATGCTATATAAAAATGAATATTTGTTTGTGTTTTATAGGCTGGAGTACCGTTCATCCTATTTCAATAAAACATTGCCAAATTATTGATTGATTGCACTTAATATTTTTTTCTGCGACAGCAAAGCGTCGGGTACCTTCTAGTTATATATAAAAATGTGGATCTTGGACAAAACCGTGGTCGCCTCTCAAGGCACTGTAAAAATGGTACTTAAACGCAGTCATAGTCAAAGCTATATACAAAATTTCATTTATTTAAATTATTTCATTTGTAAACTATTGCATTTGCATTCATGAAAAGCAAAAACTGACAATGAACTTTTGATAGATTGGACCCCATATTTTATAAGAAAGTATATTTTAAATGCTAAAGAACCAAGTACCGAGGATTTTTTACACCTATTTATAAGTCTTATATTTATCAAATTCATTTGTACTCTAACAGATGAAAATAGAATACTCCAGATAGTAGAATTCAGAATTTTATAGAACAAATTTGATTTTATGTCTGCATAACACATATTTTTCCAGCTAAAAGTGCAGCTTATTGTCAAAGATACAAGATAGACGTAAATCTGAAATTATATTTTTTGAGCTCAGATCTCTAAAACATTGATATTCGGCAAAACGTCATTTAGAATTGTTTTCGCACCTAAAATATTTTTGCTTTTGAGAAAAAAAAAACACATTTTGAAAAGAAATGTGAGAAACAATTCTCTAAGCAAAAAAGTGATATGAATCAAGTAGAAGCACTAATCATTCATTACATTCTAAATAAAAAAAATAGGCAGGTTTTTATAAAATTTGAATTAAAAAACTTACCAATTTCTTGAATTATTCCAACTTCGTTATCAAGTTTGAAGAGCACTTTTTAGACGTCTAAGAAAACAAGATGACTTTGGAAGATGACAGAAAACATTATCACTGAGGATGGCACCATACCCTTATCCAACAAACGGATGTTAATGAAGGAACCAGCATTGTTTCCGAACTTTGGTTTATCAGAAAACTCCGCAATCCACGATGAGAAGGAGAGCTCCACGCTCCACGATGAGAAGGAGAGTTTCCACGCTCCACGATGAGAAGGAGAGTTCCACAGTCCACGATGATAGAGAAAGTTTGATGTTTTTTCTCACATAACATTCTATAAAATGAGCTAAACCACAAGTATACAATCATTTTCTGCTTTAAAAACATCATATTCATCTTTCATGGAAATTTGCGTTTGACTTGCGTTTATTGACTTTTTAGAAACAAATTAAACACCCTTAATAACCTATACCGAATGGATTCTGAAGATATGGGATTGATTTAAAAAAGCAGTATTTTACACTCAGTGCTAAAATTGATAAGATAAAAACAAGTCATGTTAACGATAGTATAAAATAAGCTATTTACAATAACGTCTTATTATTATAGTTAATAATATTTATAGTCAAGTATCCAAATGCATTACGCTCAGAACAAAAATTTGTACATAACTCCAAATTTTTATATTCTGTTAAATTGTAAGAAATTTCTTTAATCTTCATATACCATTTAATAGATACGTTCCAATCGTTTCAAGTGAGACAATTAATGGTTTTCTCAAGGAAATTGTAAAAATTCCCATTTCCGGTTTGTTTTTGTTTTTTTCTCACTTACGATTTCAGGTCACATTACATAGTCTCGTGTTAGATATATCTAAGCATATAGATTAGCATTGCATACCTCCGGTTCCTCCCATCAGACAAACATTTTTAAAAAGTTTCCAGAAGATAAAAATATATACCAACAGTAGAAAATTGCTTATGAAACAAAAAAAAAATAGGATGAAATTGCTTTTAAAAAGAAATTCAATTATTTTCGACGCAAATAGTAACCTAAGCACTTTCGATTTTTCAGAAGAATTTTGTTAGATATTTTTGAAGCTAATGAGTTAGTTGATTTCTTTAACCTTTTCTTATTAATTAGTACCTTCTTAATAAATGTAAAACTTAACAAATATTATTGGTTAAACAAAATTCTTTTAAGTATTAATGCTGAAACATTTACAAATCAAAGTTTCATCCTGGTTCAGGTTCTAATAAATACATTTAGGTTCATTCATATAAAAGCAGAAGTTTGTAAATAGATCCAAATACATGTCGGAATTTAAACTTTCAGCTATGAAGATGTGTGGAAGATCCATGTATCAAAGAAAAGAAAAAGAATCTTTTATAATAAAATTATGTTAAGATTATTCTATATATGGAGATGCACCAAACTAAGGCTATTAGATTCCACATGTGTCTGACTACATAAGTACATTTAAAAAAAACCCTAAAAAAGAGTTAAAATTTTAAAATAGGAAATGACATTACAATAATTTGCTTATTTTTAGTTTGGATACATTAACTTCTATTTTTAAAGCAACATTAGGGCTATTTTGCGACCAACCTCATAACTTTAAATGCTTTCAGATAGTGAGGGCAAACCCTGAGCTAACATATCTTTCGCCAAATTTCCGCACCATGTCAGTGGGTGGCCGTTTAGAGCCAGTCCCGCTTACACGATGTTCCTTTTGAGGAATCGGGTTTCGAACCTGGAACCCACTCGTTTCAAAGCCGAAATCTTAATATCAATTCCACCGTGGCCCTACAATACTATGCAGAAATGGAATGGCTATATTTCAGAGCTATTCAAAAAAAAACTTTTTACTTAAAATATATGTAATGAAATCACTAACAGCATTTTCCGTTTATCTCTTATGGGTGCTCAATATAGAGAGATTTCTGTTTAGTAAAGAATCGCATATATTTTGAATTCGTTCCTATTAACCAATGGAATTCAATTTTTTCACGCCACTTATTTCGGCGTTACGAAAATATACCATATTTTTTTATCCCTAGCTTGTGTATTCTATTTTACGTTCACACGAACGGATAACTTAAATTTATTTCCAAATATTAAAACTAAACCGAATTTTGAATTACTTAAATTGAAATTCGTCATTTTCCTTTTGAAATTGGGACATCACTTTCAAACATAGAAATAACGAAAATCAACTTAGACGTTTCAGTCCCGAAATGAAGCAAATGTATTATTTAGATCTTAAAATCATCCCCAATTTAATCGAAGTAACACTATACCTTTCTCAATGGACATGTCAAATTACACATACACAAGGCAATTTTAGGCGCTGATTGAGCTGCCAAAGCAGCTTCTAGTGTATGGCAGACATCAATTCCATATCGGGATACAAAAATTAGAATTGTTTATTACATCCTTTCACTGTGGCAGGAATCTTGGGATCTGGAGATTCGTAATCAGTTACATTACATTAAACAGCATATTCATTCATGGTCTATGTTCGCCATAAGAAGTGCCGATGTGAAACTTACTCGTCTTCGCATCGGTCATACTCGTTTTACTTATGAATATCTATTATTAGGTGAGAGCACCTAGATGCCCTTCGTGTAATGTTGATTTTACTATTGCACATATCCTAGCTGAGTGCCCAAACTTTAACTCTCATCGCGTGATATATTTTAACTCAACTTCACTTAATTTACAAGAATTAGCGAAAGAACCTCCCCATCAGTATATTTTTAACTATATAAAGGTGATTTGATTTTTTATCATTTTATAAAGCTTTTATTCAACAATAAACTCGTTTTACCTGAATAATTTTTCGTTTTTAATGCCGCTGTTCTACCGACTTTATTTTTAATATTCCTTAAGTATTTTAACATCTCTCTTTGTGCCATCTCAAACCGTATGAGTGGAGCAGTATAGCCTACTTTTGACTCTAAAAACGTCCTTAAAATTAAATTAACCAACCAACTACGCAATCACGAGTTGACCAATTTCCATCAGATGGACTGCCCAAAATTTAAAGGGATGCATAGTTTAAGCCTTACAGTGGTTAACGAAAAGTTGCATTTTCTTGGTTGGTTGCATTTTGGTTGCATTTTCAAATCTTGGTTGCATTTTCAAATCCTCAAATTCACATAGAAAATATTTTCCAAAATATTTTTAAGACTTAGATAGGATTAAAACGTGGATATCCACAATTTCAAAAGATACTATCATAACAATAAGCTTACAGCTTTAATAGATGTACGATCAAGTTTTTTAAAAAAAAAAAAACATTACAAATAAAACTGCGGAACAGATTAATGTTTAGAAAAAAAGAAAGGTAGAATTTAAAAGTTACAAATTGATCCCAATGAAGATTAATTTTGGGAATAAGTTGATCATTTTGGTCCTGAAATGGATTACTGGTTTAAAAGATTGCTTTCAAAATTTGACAATGAAGAAAAAGAATCAAATTTTAGATACACTTGTAAGGAAGGAATTCGAGATCCTTCAAAGGGGAAGATTGAAATAATCAGTCAGTAATAGAATCCTTCCTTAATATATTGCTTCGCATTTTTAATAACGCAAACTTAAGGTAAAAGGGGAAATATTAGGAAAAAATTCAACTTTCATTGCAAGCACTGATCTAAATACGTTTAACTCTAACATTATTCCAATCAATATAGGTGACTAGAAATTCACATAGAAATTCACAAATTTGCTTACGTAATATTTGATTTTTTATAAAAAACGACAATTTCAAGTCTTCCATCTGACTAAAAAAAGGATAAAACATTTGAATTTTTCTATTTGCTGATTTTTATTCGAATTAACAGTTGCTAACAAAGTTTCATACAATGGAAAAAATGTCAAAAAGAGTCGTATGAACTTTGTTATCGATTCTGTTACATATACAATAAAATCAAGGATGAGATCGAAATATATTATGAATCTAAGCCTTTGATGATCCTCCTTTTTTTCTACTAAGGAATGCTTCCGCTTGTGAAAATAAATTATTGAAAAATCGAAATAATAATTAGTATAAGTCAAGGGAATTGGTCCAGAGCAATAACGACAAGAGCAGAGAAATATTCATCAATAATTGCCACAACTGAAGCTACTTTTGTGTAACTACGATTTCAGAAAAAGATGAATCCCTTTCTATGTGACTAATCCCGACAGCCCAAAATACTTAACATTTCGAAATTAAATTGCAGAAAATAAAGGAATGTTTCCTGAAAAATGTAGCAGAAGGGTTAAAAATCCACAAAGGAATATGAATACTTCGCATAAAAAATAATATTCTGCCTTAACAAGCAGATTTTATCTCAATAAAACAAAAGCAACTGTTAACTGCCTCTGCATGCCATACGTGCATTAGAAAAACTGAATAAATTTCTTTCGAAAGGATACTCAAAATACAATCATATTGCCCACTTTAACATTACCCATAGCCAACGTGACTTTATTTTCTTCTTATTATTGATTTACCATGATTCCTAGCTCATATTCAATACATTCTAGCTGCACTCATTTCATTCTGAAATAAAATCAGAAAGCTGTACACACTTATCAAAATTTGTACCTTTAATACCAAATAATACATAATTCCGCTTCACACATTTTTCTTTCCATAACACAAACTGCAATTATCCTTACTTCGCACAACAACACACACTGCAATCCCCAAAACTGCACACCACTACACACATTTCGGTCTTCAAAACCTCACACAAAACACACTTCAGTCTTCGAAAAATCCCACAAAACGAACTTCAATCCTCAACACTTCACACCACAAAACGCACTTCAATCCTCACCACTTCGCACCACAAAACGCACTTCAATCCTCAACACTTCACACCACAAAACACACTTCAATCCTCGACACTTCACACCACAAAACGCACTTCAATTCTCAACACTTCACACCACAAATCGCACTTCAATCCTCAACACTTCAC
>JAPMOQ010035010.1:10561-22411 GCA_026543055.1 Argiope trifasciata | reverse complement strand
ACATTACCCGTTCCAACAAACAAGCAACAGTCATCCCACACATTACCCGTTCCAGCAAACAAGCAACAGTCATCCCACACATTACCCATTCCAGCAAACAGGCAACAGTCGTCCCACACATTACCCTTTCCAGCAAACAGGCAACACTCATCCCACACATTACCCGTTCCAACAAACAAGCAACAATCATCCCACACATTGCCCGTTCCAGCAAACAGGCAACAGTCATCCCACCTATTCCTACAAACCAGGCAACGCTTAGCCCACCTAATTCCTACAAAGCAGGCAATGCTCATCCCACCCATTCCGGTAAACCAAGCACCACTCTTCCCACGCATTACCCATTCCAGCAAACGAAGCAACACTCTTCCCACGCATTCTTATTCCGGCGAACCAAGCAACACTCATTGCACACATTACCATTCCGGCGAACCCAGCAACACTCTTCCCACGCATAACCCAGTCTAACAATCCAGAAACTATCATGCCAGTCATTAACCATATTGAAAATCCAACTGCATTACCTACTCCAACAATCCAGCAACTTTCACCCTAAGAAAAGCATCACTACTCCAACAGCCTAACAGTGCTCTCCCCACACATTTTCCACTCCAAGAATTCAACTCTGTATAAAGGATTTCAAACTTCCACGTATATATGCATCTATGACGCACAACTACAAAATTTTTCTCATTGGTTTCTATCCTTTTATACTCTTCTAATTCCACATATCGCATTCCTTTTTAATCCACAATATTCACATCCACGACTCAGTTGCCATTTCATAGAAAAATTTACGTACTATATATTTTACATGATCTATATAATTTGCACTTTTGTCAGTCCATAACTCGTCTAGTGTATTCAAATGAAATTTCTTTAGGGTGACCGAAACGAGTTTTAATCGTTCTTCTACACTTATAATTTAAAACGATTTCTAAAAGCCTACCGGTTTCATTTTTTATTTTTATTCGTTCTAAAGCGGCAAGAACTAAAGGAAAAACGGAAATTTGCGCAGACATGGCTGCATGGTCAAAGAGTTAAATAGGTTCCATTTTTTAGATAGACATTTTCCGTTTCAGGATTTTTGCAATTACTAAAGAATATTAAATTGTCCAGTCTATACATTTGAACACTTCCCATTTATCATACCGCATTTTTTGTGAAAATTATCTCAAATATATACTAACAATGAAAATCAATAAATTTAAAAATTAAAACTTATCAGATTGAGGAAAACTAATAAATAAATTCATCATCATTATTAAGATGAAAGGAATTTAAATGAAATATTTCCGAAAAATACACTATGAAACATGTTCGAAGCGTTGATATTTTTGCTGCTTTTTTTAAATACAAAAATATTTCATGCTTCATTTAAAAAGTATTGTTCCTTTAATTCAATGTATAGACACCGAAGCCAAATTTCATACTCTAGATTAAGTTTTTAAGAATTTTTTGACAATACGATTAATTATATGATTGGGAATACCTATTCTGTAAATTGAGATATTTTGTATTTACCAACTACCTACTACATTTACGATAAAGTATTTTATTAAATTCTAAAACTAAAGTTTGGAATTAGAGGGAAATTCACATAAGGTCGAAAACAATTTTAAAAAATGAATCTTATTAAAATACATCATAAAACACATTACGATTTTCAAATTCTGTTCTAATAATTGAAAGTAATAGTTATGTGTCAATATCTTATGAAGAAAGATAATTGTAGTAGGCTCTCATTATTATCTTAAAATTCAACATTTTTGCCATTTATTTACAAATATAACCACCTTTCTAAAAAAGCGGTAACTGAGATTTCGATTTATTTTCTATTATTCGCTAAAAAATATATGTTTTCTATGCCTCTTTTTGTCTACATCATAAAAACTTGACTTTGACTGAATTTCAATTTTTACAGAAAATCAGCAATCATTTTGAATAATTGCTTTGTTCAATTTTTTTATTCCTGATTGACAAAGGGAAATTATTTTGTTATTTATATTTATTAATCATTTAGCAATTTGAAGTAGTTAATACTTTCTTCTATCCGGTTCTGAATTGAATACTGTTAATGACGTAACACCTGAAGAGCGTAACAGAGTTACTGCTGGTAACAGATGTTTTCATGGAATTTACAAATATTTAAAATCTAGTCTGATTAGCAGGAAAACAAAATTTTTGTTTTACAAAACTTTGATAAGGTCCATAGTAACATATGCTGCTGAAACGTGGGCAATGACCAAAAGTGATAAAGAAATCTTGGCAGTTTTTGAAAGAAAGATATTGCGAAGTATTTTAGGAGGTGTGAAATGTAATGACACATGGAGAAGAAGAACAAACTTGGAACTTTACAATCTATACAAAGAACCTGACATAATAAAATTTATCTCAATCCAAAAACTAAAATGGGCAGGACACTTGATTAGAATGAAAGATGACTGAACCACCAAAAAGATCTTCGACGCTAAACCATCTGGAACCCGCAAAAGGGGTAGACCGAGGATCCGGTGGATCGAGTGTCTAGAAACAGATCTAAAATTTCTCAGAGTTAATAACTGGCGAAGTCTATCCAAAAAGCGGGCAGCCTAGAGTTCGATTCTGCGGAAGGCCATGGCCCACCCCCTGGGCTGAAGCGCCGCTGAAGAAGAAGAATTGAGCAACCCTTGAAAGTCTAAATACAATTGGAACTTTTATTTTGTTAAATTTTCTTATCGGGATTTTCTATTTTCTTGCATATGTATGCAAGATTTCACTGTCATAAAATTAAACCTCAAGAATTTAATTACCATGATTTAATCATTTGAGTTATAAACATATAGGAATTATTTCTGTGGGTTAATTTAATGATAAAAAAACTAAGGGAGTTAATTTGATCGAATTCCCTAAACTGTCATCAAAATAATATTGCACCTTTCGACCAAATTTTGGAGGATCCGTCTGTCAAAAACCTGTCCATTCGTCTTTGTGCACGCCAGCACGTCAATTGAATAACGCAACTACTTTGATTAAAGAAATTAGAGATACGATTTTATCACCTGAATTGTCGTCGAAGTTATTTTTCAGTACTTCTATATATGTGAATACTATATTTCGAAAGGGAAAAGAATCAACTTGATAAAAATTAGCGTAACAGTTTTGCATTTAGAATAAAACGAAGCATCAATTTTGGAAAAATTATCAGCTTATAATTTTTATGTCCTTTTGTATATGCGAACACGATATTAGGTAATCAAGCTAAATAAATAAAAATCGACATGTGATCCTATCAAAATAAGCTGCATGTCAAATATTGAATTCCATTGGTAAATAGGAAGGAATTCAAAATATATAAGCTATTCCTGAAGGAAAAGAAATCTCATATTGCAAAGTACGAGGAAGTCGGAGCTAAAGACCTTCAAGTAGGTTTGACCTAGGTTATCCTTTCAGAATTTTCAAAATTATCTCTCAAATAATACATTCAATTCCTTCATTCCGAAGTCTTAGAATTTTATTCCTATTTTACCGCATATTCTCTAATTCCAAGATTGGAAAGAAAATTAGCATCTATTCAAAGGATCTTCCTTCTATATATTACTGGATCATACCGCACAACCCCGGCTGCAGCTTTTGCAGGTCATTACCGGCATTATGCCAGATCACCTGAAAGCTCAACAAGAAGCCCTCTTCGTCAATATCATATGCTTAAAGAAAGAAATAGAATTTGAAGGTGAAACATATTACCCAAGAGAATTTGAAGAAAAAGTCAGGAATATTACTATCCACCCTTCTTTATTTGAAACAGAGGCACAAATTTCAATAACAGAGCCCATTGAAGAGGATAACAGTTTAATAGGTCCAAAAGGAGTCCTAGGCTCTGACTCGGATAGGTCCAAAACAGAGCGGGGAACAGGGTGTTCATATTGCGCATTCGAAAATGGCATAAAAGTTCTTGAATGGAAAGGAAAACTGGAGGAATTCCACACTGTGTTTCAAGCCGAATTCCTTGGAATGAAAAGGGCCATCATTCGAGCTAGTGAAGAAAACGAGATACTAAAGATCTGGACAGACAGTCTTTCAAGTTTGCAAGCAGTACAAGATCCCCATTTTCTCATCAACTCACCCGTAACATTCAGTCCCTTCTCCTCCAAAACCCAAATATCCTCTTAAGATGGATCAAAGCCCATGCTGGTTATTGGGGTAATGAAAAAGCTGATATTCTTGCAAAAGCAGCTATTATCGAAGGTGCTCCATTGGAAGCTCCAAAGCCCTGTGTCATCTTAAAAAGCACCTGCAGAAAATATTCATACTAAAATGGCAAAATCTTTGGGATAATGGAAATACGGGTCGTTCTGTTTATAAAGTCATCAAAACAGTAAGATTGCAACCACTCTCCTGGACTAGTGAAGAAATTCTGTTTGTTACGGGACATGGCCCTTTCCCGTCTTTTCTTCACCGCTTCCATCTATCAGCAAATGATTACTGCTCTTGTGGAGAAATTGGCGATCCCATTCACTTTGCGACATCTTATCCTTTTACTCTTTCATGGCACCTCAGAAAACCCTCATCATCACTAGAAAGTCTGTGGTACAAAAGAGTCCTTAATAATCCTTCATCCAAAAGTAGAATCATAAACATGATTAGATTCTTAATAGAGAAGGGAGAGCTGCTTCAATTAGAGTAACTCTACTATCTCTTGGGACACCATTTAATACAGCTCGTACTTTATCCATAACTTGTTTTTCATTCCCCTCTCAATATTTTTAACTCTTTTGTGCATTCATACTGTGTATCACTATGCTTATTCATCCAGTTTCTTGTACTCAAGAAGTCCAGTCTAGCATTTATCATCACTTGCTATGTTATATTTTCATGTATTTAGTAATTTTTCTGTATCTTTCAAATTCATTGTTGTGTACTTTTTTTTTTGTTTATAAAGTCCACCTGCATCTATACCAAACCGGAAAGGGACCACATGAGCTCCAGAAACGGAGGTGTGGTGTGGTGTTAAATGTTAAATATAGATATTATCACACATTTTTAACCTTTCTAATACAATATTCTGACAGCAAGAAATATTAACCTTTGGAGAGCCTTTAGCATTTTAACTAAATCCATAAAGCGAATCTTTAGCGAATATTCTAATAGAATGTGAGCAAAATTTACCAAAAATTGAATTAAAATTTTTCTCAACAAATTAAAACAAAAATCAGAGCAGAGCTATATTTTTAGTACTGAAGTCCCATACCAAATTTGATAAATTGAAGTCATTGAGTTTGAGTTATTAGCTTTACACTTTATGAATGCACAAAACGACAGACGGTCAACCCCGCCCTCCCCCGTTGAATTTAATTCAAAATTTAGCAGTCGTTTATATTAATTAAAGATTTTAAGTCTGGGTACTGAGTTTCATTTATCTACATCATCTTTTTGAAGTTATCTTACTAATTTATATTCGAATAACCAGCAGATTGACTACCCTTTGAAAGTATTTTGTTCAAAATTTGACAGAAATCTACAAATTTGGTGTAAGGATGCTCATTAAATTTCATTCATCTAGTTTAAGGTGATTTTCAGTTATTTTTGCAAGACCAATGTATATTTTCCAAAAATTTGTTTTTTCTTAGGAATACCTACAACTTACATATTCGTCAAAATCACGGTTTAGAATGTGTGTGACGATTACTATACTTTCTTTGCTCTTTGCGTACTATTAAGTCGTGCGGAAAGTAATTTCGTTTTTTCCTGACAAAGGATTTAATTGCATTTTTCGCACCCAATTTCATACTTAAACCGCAAAATCATTTTATATTTTAAGAGCTGATATAGCAAGGCTTGAGTGTGAAAAAGTGCAGCTGATTCTTCGCAGTAGTTTTTGGATGGTGCCCTTTTAAATATGGAGAGCAATAAACAGCATTTTCGTCATTTTTTTTCTTTTTTGCTATAAAAGGTAAAAATGCTGTTAAAGCCAGAAATAAATTAGCCAATATGTGTGGAGAAGATGTGTTAACAGTACATCAGTACCAGAACTGATTTGCAAAATTTTTCCTTCAAATGAGGAGGCCAAAAACCACCTCGATCAGTTTTTTTTTACAGCAAAGACCAAAACTTTTATGAGCGTGTAATCATGTTACTACCAAAAATATGGCAAAAGATATTAGACCAGAATGGCAATTTTATAATTTAATAAATAATTTATTCATTAAACGAAAATTTCTTTTCATTTTGACACAAAAATACGAAATGACTTTCCGAACAACCCAATAGAAAGCAAAAGTACAAAATTCTTAGACCATATTTTTCATGTTTCTTATTTAAACGCTTTTATGCATTGACACCATAAATTTCCTTTTCGTTATTGGGTTTAACATTCATGATCGTAGGTTGAAGTTAAAATCCCAAAATGAACTGAATACAAGAATTAAATTTTATTCAATTTGTTTAAATCAAAGTTATAAGCTGAGCAAAGTCATCACCAGGAGTGATTACATTAAGCTCAAACTGTATCAAACGGAGTGACTGTTTCCAATTTATTAAAAATGAAATTATGCTGAATTAAACTGGAACTCCGGTAAAAATCCAGTGTAAAAAAGCGAAATAAATTGCATTTTATTAAACCTACTATTAACTTGTTGCCTGTTGTCTCTATCAAAGGATCAGGTTCTAAATTAACGAGACTATGCATTGGTCACACTCGACTTACGCAGAAACAACTTTTGTTTGGTGAGCATGCTCCAATGTGCTCAGAGTGCAGTGTCAATTTTACAGTTTTACACATTTTAATTCAGTATCCTAAATTTAATTCTCATCATATGCGGTATTTTAATTCTTTAACTTTGGAGATGCCTGCATTGGTGGGAAAACCCTCACAAGAATGTCTTTGAATTTTTTAAGAGCCATAATTTTTATCCATTTTATATGAATACGATGGGATTATTAAGCATTTTCTTGGCATCTTTTCTGTAATTGGAACTCTAATTTTAAGATATTTGTTCTTTGAACTTATTGTAAAAACAAACCATTGTTGCCTTTTAACCTTGAGGAAACATTTTCTTTAATAGATCATTTGGCAATAAACACACTACACTTCTTTTGGCGCAGCATACTCAGCTTTGACCCTTGCGCCATAAAAATCTCAACATCCATCCATTCTGGTAAAATTCCACATCCATAATTATTCTATAGATGAAATTAATTAGTTGACTCTTGCGTAAATTAAAGATTTTTTTTAAAGAATCGCGATTCAAATATTTCTATCCATCTAAAATGATAAACTTCGAAAGTGTATAACTTTTTAATACAATGATTTTTCAACTGCTGCGAAATGAACACATTACACCCGATTTTATCACCAGAATTCTTTTTATGTAACAATTCAATGGTGATTCCGAAGTTAAGCTTTCTTACTTGATGCAGTCCATTTTGGTGAAAAAATATCAAATGGAATAGATTCATTTAGAAACATCATTGCTCTGTAAACATCTGGACACCCAATACTTGCTCATGTCACTTATTCGTTAATATTCTGGAATTCTAGGCCTTATATCTAACAATTCGAACTCACTTATCAACTCTTACCATTTCTTTCATTTTAAACCAGAAGACAATTTTGACAATGATTTATGGATCGAAAATATTCTAAAATTCAGATTTCTTACTTGATATAGTTCATTATTGGTGAAAATAGATCAAGTAGAATACTAGACAACATTTGATTCGTATAAAAACAAATTGCCAGAATTTTACACTTGTTTGAGAAGGCATTTTCCTTGCTTGAAACAATTCAGCATTTCCAAAAAAAGTATTTAGAAATCTGATTCTTAAGAATACATCGACTTCTTGCTAAATATCGGAACTGAAAGGAAGAAATTACATTCATTGGCTAGAGTGTTTAAAATAAGAACAAGATCTATATAAATAATCCTACATTTTAGATTATAAAAAAAGCAATAATTAACTCAAAATAGTAGAAAACTAATAGAAATTCAAGTACGAAATTCCATCTAATTCTAGATTTGAAAGTCTGACAATGTTAATAAAAGTACATTGCAACATATTTTATAAAATTACAAATATTTTAGGAGTACTAATATTTTGATCAGAAAAAGTTTTAGTGAATACAGAAAAAGGGTATTTAGCAAAAGAAATTAACCAAATTTTGATATATAGAATAAATTAAAATGAATGGGTAATTTCGAACGTTTTACTGAACACTGCTTTGTTAAACATATAACTAATTACAAATTATTAGCTTGAAAGAAAAAAAATATCTACTAATAATTTCACATTCCTATTTCTAATTGCATTCAAAAGTTCCTCGATGGAAATATTATTTTAATCAAAATTAAGTCTTATTATTAGAGAATATTATATTATCTTGAAATATTTTTTATATTAAAGCATTTTAAACAAAATTTGGTTTGACATGCTACTGCATTAAGGGCTATTTTGAAAAATACATTCCCCAACAATTGATTTCAAAACAAATCATCATCTTTCAGATCTTCTGTTAGAAGAGTTTATCGACAAGGGTTTTTTTATCAACTATTCTGACCATTCTTTTCGTCTAGAAAGTATCACCATGACTTACCATTAAAGTAATTGATTGCCTAAGCTCTTTTTTCTTTAGATTAATAACTTATTTAGTGGTGGGCTCTATTAACTGCTGATTCCATGCTTGATGCCAATGAGAAGTTACTTCCGTGATGTTTCGATTGCTTATCTTCAATTTTTTTTCCAAAAGAAGCTTCAACATTGAGTAAGACCTGGAAAAATATATAAATATATTTGCATTTATTTGGAATACATGGGAATCCAGTATTGATGGGAATACATCTTATTAGCATCTCCCGTATTGATGGGATTGAAACTGAACCACCGAACATCAGTCTGACATATCGATCAAAATACCTAAAGACTTTTTTTAGATGCTATGCCTGTATACCAAGTTTTAACAAGCTTTGTACATCTTGTGAGTTTTGGAATTCTCGAAAAATTAGGTCAAATTTTGAGTAAAGTAAATATATCGAATATCATCTGTTATTCTCACAATATTTTTCAACTATCGTATTCACAAACAAAACTAAATATATATTTTTCGAACTCAGGGAGGTTGAAATGGGGAAATTAGTAAAAAATTGGAATTCAAAATTTTTGATAATTTAAGTATTTTTCATTCCCTTATAAACAAGGTAGTAAAATTGAATAGAATGTAACTCTTTGAACTCTAATGATACTTTCCCTTCCAGGCGGTAAATTAATTTCGACACTTTATTTTTTAAATTTTTATCGTTAAAAATGCATAAATAGTGATCAGAAAATGATTTTATCTGCGAAATTCAACCTAAAATATTTATATGCATTTATTTTTGAGAGTAATATATAAATCCCAATATTAAGTCAATAATTATGCAACGAATTATTTTTGCGAGTGAAAAAAAATCAAATACTAAATGAGCACGTATTATTTCTAAAAGAAATTTATTTTTTATATAATTTTAAATTACCAAGTTCTTGTATTAAGTACCATTATAAACGTCGATACGATTGCTGAAACGTTTCACAGGAAAAACAAGATGTCGGCTGAAGATAGTCGAAAAGTTCTGTCACTGAAACTGGCATCTTGTTCCTGTAAGACAAAAAAAACCCTCAGAACTTGGGATTGTATAATTCAATTTCACAAGATATAGTTTTCTTTTAGATCTTTTAATATACTTCTCATCTATTAAATCTTTCCACTTTAACTGTTCAGTGGGGTTTTTTTTCAAATGAAAACCATTATCTCTACTTTTATACAGAACCATGAGCAATCATTTAAGTTTTTCTTTGTTTCAATAAAGCTATATGATAAAGTTTTGTTTAGATGAAATTACTAGTTTTTTCTGTTTTTTATGGTTTTGTTAACCCTTAGCATTCCGGTGTCTCCTCGCATGCACCATTCAAAGCAGTGCATCTTATGGTCATTTTATCTAATTATTTTCTTAAATTTTGACTGGAAAAAACACTTAAGACTAATAAAAATATGTAGATTAATTTTCTGGGAAAATTCAACTTAAAAAAATGATATAGATATTAATTTTTCTGAGCAATAAACAAGTCCTCTTATTCGGAAAATATTTTTGCATCGAATTACTTTTTGGAGAGCCAAGGGAAAAATCAAGACATCCCAAGCAACAAATTATTTACTGGTACACTAGTAATTGTTGCCTGGGATGAATTGATTTTTTGAAATCATTTCTCTTCGGGAAATGAAAGTATTGAGCAAAGACATGGAAAAATAAAGGATTTATATATATTCAAATAAATTAATTGAAAGAAAGTTTTATGTTATTACAATTGTAGTCACTTAAGATCGTACACCAATTTGTATTTCATTAATTCGTCATTATTTTTACGAGTTATTGTTTATGTATGCTTCTGAAAGTCAAGTCAAATAGATAATTGCGTGATAATTGGCACAAAAAATAGTATCTGAAATAATGATTCTTAATAAACTAGTGTATCAGATTTCAACTAAATCGTTCTTTTTTTTTAGCCATTGATATTACTTGCTTCGAATAACAAGGCAAATTTCCGGTGATTGGATTTTGTTCTTAAATTGGTTCACGTCAAGATATCAAATTTTATTTGTCTTTCACAAAGGTTTTGAGTTGTTTTTAACACAATTATAGATAATTCCAAAAATATATTTATAGAATTCAGGTCTCTAAAGGATGAAAATCCTTCAAAATCACAATTTGAAATGATTGACGGTTGCAGTATTTTCTACAGTAAAAGTAAAAAACGATAAAAGCTAAACACTAAGCAAATGTGTATGTACTAAACATGAACGGAACATGCTTTTATATATTCTTAATTCATGGCTTACCAAGTTCTTGATCCACTTTACTGACATCGTTACCACTTCTAGAAAATACATTTTGACACTCAGGAGAATAAAATGTCTCTTGAAGCTGGTATATGGTAGTCTTGTTTGCGAATACTGGTCTCATCAATCCATAGTCGATGGTCACGAGGAAAGTATGATGTTTTCTCTCTCATTATATTCGACTAAATGAACAAAGTCACAAGTAAACTGCCTCCAATTACTTTTTAAATACATCACATTCACATTTTACAAAAATTTACTTTTTACTTGTTCTTATTTAGTTATTTTGAAACAAGCTTAAATCCTTGAATGACCTATAAAATTAGTTCTGAAGATATGGGATAGATTTAGAAAAAAGTACTTTACACTCACCACAAAAGTTGATAAAAAGGTAAAAACAAATCAAATTTACGATAGTAAAAACCAGATTATATAGAATTATATCTCCAACATTATTTAGAGCCAAGTACTCAAATGATTTAAGCTAACAGTAAGAACTTGTAAAAATCATTCCACAAAAACTTCAAAACTCTATGCAATGCAAGAAATTTCTTTAATCTTCAACAGTTAACAGGAGCTTCCAAACTTTTTCCAAGTAAAACACCTAAAGGTTTGATGTCATACACATCTAAATACATAGATCAACATTACGGGCTTTCAATTACTACCATAAAATACCTACTGGAAAATTTTTATATAAATGATAAATATATACAAACAGTGGATTAACGATAAAACGGCTGATAGAATTAACAAAATCTACTAAAAAGTTGCTTATGAAGAAAACGAGGAAAATGCTGTTGGAACGAGATTCAAATATTTCCAATACATTATAGTAACCTCAGCATTTTTTCGAACTTTTTAGGAAACAATAGTTTTAAAGCTAATTAATTTGATTTTTTCGTTTGGAGTTTAATATTATAGTATCCTGCTAAAATTTTACAATTAGTACCTCCTTAATAAATGTAATTATACATTTATATTAGAAGAATTTTGTTTAA
>JAPMOQ010035005.1:25588-76616 GCA_026543055.1 Argiope trifasciata | reverse complement strand
ATCTGTGGTAGAACAGAATGTCGGGAGTTTGCCATCCGCAAAATATCACTTCGGATGAATCCGGAGTATGGGGAGTTGTAGAGGGGGAGGGAAAGCCAGAGCGGAGCTCTTCAGAGTCGAAGGGGGGTACGAAGTTAACCCCCTAAAGAGCAAAAACCGACACCGCTGACACCGTAATGACTTTTCACACCGCCTTTCTATTTTCTTCCCCCCCTCCTTCCATCGCTTTCAGCCGGTGTCTTCCCCCCTACTGTCCCCTATCCATTTATCGCTAATTCATCCCCCTTTTATTCTGGGGAAATGGGAAAAGTGAATTCTGTCCCCGAAAAAGGTCTTGCTGCTACTGTTGTGCTATTGTAGGATTTTTTTCTTTTTCTTTTTTTTTAATTCTTGTGTTGCTTTTGTTGTCCCCTTGCTCTCTTTCTTCTGGCAATCAAATTTAACGCAACAAAGACTTTTTATTCGATCCCCCTTTTTTTGTTGTATTTGTCCTTTGCGAGTAGATGTCAGAGTGAAGTGTATTACCGGTTTAAAGTTACTTTCGATGCTAATTTGGCGATCAAGCTGACTAATCTTTTTGTCTAATACAGAGAACCAAAGTCTTAATATGGCATTTTTTAGCATGAGTAAATTTTCTTTTCTTGTAGGATTTTAAAAAATTATTTTTGAATTTTGTTTGATAAATAAAGAAAATCAAATATTATTGATACAGCGTGAGCAATAATCTTTTTTCTCTTTTACATCGAGTTTCAGATTTTAGTACGGTTTCGTTCATTTGATTTTTCTTGAGTTTTTTCACATATTTTTGAATTTTGCCCCACCTTATTTATTCAGTTTTGATTACTTACTTCTAATTACGAACATGTTTTCATAAAAACGTTCTATTAACAGTACTATGAATTTCATTTACTATGTGCATATATCATTCGTTAATTTTATCACTCGTGAAAAAAAATCATATTACATAATTAAAAAATTTATCGATTTTTTGTGAAGTATATGGAATATTTAGTTAAAAGAGTTAAAAGTTAGAATTTAATGAATAATATTTATGAATGGAATATAGCTCAAAGATAAAGCAACGGCAAAAATGCAAGATTAACTGCAGTGTGATTTCTTGAAATAGTATTGTAAAAATATTAATAAATCGCTTATGATCTTTGTAACGAGATAATAATACAAAATTTGGGATATTTATTATTTTAATTTCTTAAAAATCATTTATGAGAATTTAAAGGATTTCTGCATATATCTTTGCTACTAACAGCAAATTGAATCGTCTAAGAATAAAGATTGTAAAACAAGAAATCCTTTAAAATTGAGACATTATCCTAATAAGTCTTTATGACATACTTAATAAAAAGGTAGTTAGTTAATGTAGTAAATGCAATTAATTTATTCCCAGTTAGTAAAAAATAAATAATTCAACAATAAATAATTATTTAAAAATAAATCTCAAAATGTTTATCGAAAAAATTGTACCAACAAATGACAGATCAAAGACAACCGAGTTAGAAACTGTGGATTTTTTTAATTTAATCGAACTTAATAGACTTTTTTGATTTATCAAAAATAAAAAGCACCTATAAGTGTTTCATTTTAATAACTTTAAAATCGTAACTCAAATTTCCGAAAATAATAATTAAAAAAAATTTAGTGATATGTTTAGACACTGAAATTAAATTTAAAAAAAACTAAATTTAGCAAGCAAAAGTATGCACAAAATTTTCGTTTTAAGCACTCATTAATTTCCAACAATAATTAAAAATATTTTTCTAATAATAAGTTTTATACGTTATAACGAAAATAGAGAGGAAAACTTAAACAATATAGTAGTAAAAATTACGTCGCATCCAGTTTCAATTTATTTGTGCATATGTACAAATAAATAATAATTACGTAATTATTATTAATCGAAGTTCACTGAATAATGACAGAAACCATTTTTATACAAAAAGTGGTACTAAAAACCTAATAACAATCTAATTGCACATAATTAACTGGAATTAGTTGAAATTTGCTTTTATAGCATCTTTGTTATCTTGCCAATAATTAAAATAAGAAATTGCATAATAAAAAGAAAAGAAAAAAAAATTGATTCTAATTTAGTTAGATTTGAAGAGGAGAAATTTAGCTTATTATCAGCATTACAATTCTTTTGTTACTTTCATCTTTAATTCATTCATTATTTTAGAATGAATAATCTATGTTGATGGATCACTTTAAAAGACAAAAGTTTCAGCAATTTCTCTTTATTGAAATTTAACCGTTAAAAAAGGAATAGTAATAATAAAGAAAGAAATAATTAAAGATTGGATCTATAGATTTTTTTAATAATAAAAATATCTACTTATAATTCACTGAGACATATCGTTACATAAACTTTCACAAAATCACATTATATATTTCATATTATTGTTTCATAGTTGAAATCACATAAAAGTATTTAAAACCTATTGAAAAACATTATTCTTTGAAACTATTATTCTTTCAATTTAAATTCACTATTAATGCATATAGCGCATTACTTAGCAAATGTGATAGATATGTCTTTCCATATTATGATAAAATTTATATTAACAAATATTTGACTGATTCGAAAACTTTATATCCTTTAAATGGAATGATATTCGATCTTGGAGGATTGGAAAAGAAAGTTATTACTAAAAAAATATAATCATTTGGACAACCATACTAGGCTTACAACATTAACGAATTTCCTATCTTATAACATTGTGACTAATAAAACTGTATAATACATCTTGATAGAAGAAGTATTACTGAAATTTAATTCATATTACTGTACAAAGCAAAACTTGTGAGGCGAAATGGTAATTATTTGGTGAATACTCTATTGTAATAAAATCTTTATAATAGTCATTAAAAAAAGTCGCTTTCTTTTTAATCTAGCATAATAATATCTCGCTAAATAATCTCTAACTTTGGTCTGTTTGATAAATGCTATGAAGTAAACGAATCATTACTTGAGGAAAATTTTTAACATCATAAAAAAAATCTTCAGATATTGCCTGTCTTCTTTATTATAAACAGCATGATATAATAGCAATGATATAAGTATGCTATATAATAGACCATTTCTTTTTCGTATTGCATGTCAAGTAAAAATTGATAATTTTCTTACTTTTAGTTTAATATTACTAAACTAAAAAAATTTATAAACGTAATTTAATTTCGAAAATGTGTGTTTCAATTTATAGTTAGTAAGTAGAGTTGAATAATGCATCTCCTCCATATACAATATTTCTATTTTACTTATATTATTAATTTAAAAAAGTTATTTGAATATTTCTATATAAAATTTAAAGTGTTACAAAATCAATACGCCAAAATTAGAAGAAAAAAAATAACCGTCAAAGGATTTATATTTCATATGAATCCTTTTGTAACAGAACATTAAAAATGAGCTTTTATGTGAAATCATAAGATAATTTATAACATTTTGCTGTCAAACTACGAAATGATTGTCTGTATTGTTATTTATAATGATGATATAACCATTAAGTGTTTGTACATTACTTTGAAAATTGGGTCTTCCTATGGGATTGATTGCTGTCGAGAATGTGTACTTAAATCTTTAATAACAATAAGTAATTAATAACATCTTTAATATCAAATTACAAAATGGGTTTTTATTGTTATTTATATTAATGATATAATTTAGATCATTAATTGGTTTTATACTGATCAGAGACAGTCTTCGAAACAAATCAACTACTGAAGAGAATATATGCATAAATCTTTAATAACATAAAGTAATTAATAACATATTTACTGTCAAACTACGAAATGGTTTTTTGTTGTTATTTATATTAAGGGTACAAGCATTAATTGATTTTATCTTACGTATCAGAGTCAATCTTCCTAAGAGATCGACTACTGAAGAGAATATATGCATAAATAAGATAAATATAATTAATAACATCTTTGGTGTCAAACTACGAAATAGTTTTTTATTGCTATTTATATTAATGATACAAGCATTAATTGGCTTTATCCTACTTATTAAAGTCAGAATTCCTAAGTAATCTACAGCTAAAGATAATATATGCATAAATCTTTAATAACATAAAGTAATAAGTAACATATTTGGTGTCAAATTACGAAATGGTTTTTTTTATTGTTATTTATATTAATAATACAAGCACTAATTGATGGTAAATCTTTTATGAGACTCGGTCTTCCTAAGAGATTGATTGTTGCAGAAAAGGCATGTTTAATTCGAGATGACGTAAAAATAGGATGCAAAAAATAAACAGTCTTACCTGAGTCGAAGGAGGAAATGCCGCGTATCCAAACTGCGCGTAGGACATGTTCTCTGTTTAGAGTCTGTTCAACAGTTTTTTTCTCGCTTATTCTTACAATTCAAAATTCATTTCCGCTTCAGAGACCCCTTTGGAAAGTTGAGCTCGCTGTGTGTACAAGAGAACGCATGGTTCTACCCAAACGACTGCTTTCCAAGTCACCGTAAATAGTAACTGTCTATTGCTGTCAACATTAATAGACTAGGCCTAAAGGATGACTCTTGGTAAACTGCGTCGAAATGAGGGAGGGAAGCACAGAGAATGTGGGGGGGAGGAGAGTTAAATCACCCTCGGAAATCCTGAATCGTAAGATTACGGACAGTGAGTCCCCGCGCGAGTCCAGTTCTTACGGCAAACAAATACTCACTGACCAGGCAACGACACGCGCGCGATCGTGCGACTCCGCCCCTACTCTATGGAGGAGGCGGCGCCGAGGAGCTGAAGAGAATCTCCGCCCACTGACGCTGAGAGATACGGTGATGGACATGTGCAAGCTACCGCCCATTTACTCCGACCAACCAGTGAAATTGCCTACTTTTCGTTGAATGGGTCGCGGCGATTTTGGAAAGTCTTAGGTATAGAGTGGTAATCGAGTTGCCCGATTCTTGTGATGTGTTGTTAGACAAGATTGTGTGATGTGGGGGGTTATAATGATTTCCCCCTCCTCCTTTTCTAGTCTTCAATCATTATATTTGCTGACAGAAGGGTGTACAACAATAGAGGGAGGGGGAAACAGGGTTAAATGAAGGGATTTTTTTCCCTTTGTATTTTTTATATATTTTATTTATAATTCAGAAAATTTGAATTTTTTTCATCAAAAATCCATTTATTTTTTTCCCTTGTTGCAATTATGATTTGTTTTGTTTTTCAACCTAGTTTTAAATGTTTCATTCATTTCTATAAAACGGTTTCATTATTCACAATTTTATTATAGTTTTTTATTCTATTCAAAATTGGGATATTTATTAGTAAATATTTTCACTATTTTATCACTTGTATTACTTAGATTATCACTGATTGTTAATTCTTTCTTAATATTGTTTCTTATTTATTGTTTTAAATTCAAATGTTTACATTCTTTTTACCAGTTCTTGTTTATTTACATAAAGCAAGAAAGCTGATTAATTTTGATTAACTTTTCATGGCTATCATTAATTATACTTATTACCGGATATTACGATATGAATATTGATCAATTTATACATGTATAAGTTTTCTATTAGATCCTTTTGAAATCTTATATATTATTTAATAAAAATTAATGGAAATGATTAATATGACATATGTATTCTTTACTAGTTGAATATTTCAAATTGAATAAGCGAATTACTTCCTGTAACTTATTGTTCAGGAAAATAATTAAACTGGCTGAAAATTATGTTCTTTAGAAAGAAAAAAATCATATGCAAAATTCTTGTTGCAATGTAATTATAATTAATTTAAAATGCCATTAAAATGAGGCAAATTTGTTACAAAGAAAATTGAGTTTGGTTTTATGTACATCCAGATTCGAAATTCTTGAACTAGTTTGAGTGTTAGAAAATCTTGAACCCAAGGAAATGAAACGATGGTTCCATTTCGGAATCACCATCGAATTGAATCCAAAATGTGATAATTTTTATTAATATTCTGTAAGCAAAATATGTATGCTGCAATTTGAAATAATAATACAAAATATATAATAATGAAAAGAATTATTAAAAGTCATCAAATAACTGTCAGTTAGTTATCGGATACAGAATTTAATATCAGAAAGTAATGAAAAGACATCGCCGTATCTGGAATTTCTTAGTCTATGTAATGTTTATTTTCACACTAAAGGCTTATAGACCAATTGCGCAAGATTTTAGAATTCGAACCTATATTTGTACTTCAAATGAGTCTTTTCTCGTCTAAAATTCAGAATGGTCTATTTAAAACGCCAATTATTTTTTTATCTATTCCTCATAAATTTTTTAAAAAGAAACAATAGTTTACTGTACAAAATATTAAAAATATTTAATAACCATTAATCAGTGTAATGTTCAAAGCACCTACATTTATTTTCGATAATTTTTTTTTGTAAAAAATATAAGGTTGAAACTTAAAATCAATGGAAATAAACACAAAGCTTGAGCATTCGTGTAAACTTAATGATAATAAATTACTCCTTTAAAGTCATAAATCTTTAGATTGATTTTAAATAATCAACGGTATCGATTTATTCTATCTATCTTGTTTTTTACAAAAAATTGTTATTACATATGCAGGATCTATTAATCAGTAGAATTCAAAATCATAATTTAAATGCTTAAAATATACTCATAAATCCATTTGCTTCAAATAACAATGAAAATATTATTTGTGAAATTTTCTGTATAAGTTCTAGAAGCAGACAGGTAAGATTTCATCAATTCATATGTGATTTAAACACTTTCAGTTAATTGAAAAAGTAATTGTTAAAATAATATCTATTTGCAATGTATTGATTTTTTTAATCTTTTTTTTTTGTACTTAATCTTGGTTAATTTAATGTTGATGAGCAGATTTTCGAAACAATAATATTAATTGATCGATAAAATATTTTTTAGTAAATTTAAATTAAACGTCGAAAAAATAATTTTCTTGCAATTTGAATCTTATTTTTTATTAGAATTACAAGACTTTGTGAAAAAAAAAACATGCATTATGTTTGATTGAAATGATTAAATATTGTTTATTTTTTAGCAATTTGCCATTATCATAACTATACATATCATGGATGTATGCATATTAGACATGAAATGAAATAGTTATGTATGTTTTGACATTGTGAAAAAAAAATTTCTATTTAACTAAAATGAAAACAACTTTTATAAATTACCATATAACAAATAATAATAATATCTCATGCTTATTTAATATTTATATGCTTCCCAACTTCATTGTTTTCTCTTTGTTTTTCTAAATATCCTTTCATTTTTATTTAATATTCTGTGTCTGATATTCTAAATAAACTATGTAAGGTTTATATAATTTTATACGTCAGAATAAATCATTAAAATTATAAGCAATAAAATAAAAATATAAGCACGAATTTTTATTCTTAGCTTATATAAAGAATACTCAATTATTTATAAAGAATATAAATAATTGAGTATTATTCATATTCTTTACATCATATTTACATTATTTGTATATTGTTATTTCAGTTATCATTATATGAGTATTATTTATATATTATTATTTTTATATTTATATTTAAGATTTCGCAGGCTTTATTTATAATTTTTTCTTTTACTAGAAAGGAAATACTCTTCGATCTTTTTAATTCAAAAATTTTGTCCATAATTTTTTTTTTTACATCTGTGGTTTATATTATTCTTATTTTCAAAAGCTTTAATCATTTCATACAATTCGCATAATCCGAAGCAAAAAATATGAAGCTAAGCTGGGGAGGGGGGGGGGGAGTTGTATATTAAATTTAGAAACTCCAGTGAAAAATATCTGACATCAAGAAGTTTTGATAAAAGAGGTAAATATTGCAAATTTTATCATTCTCTTCATAAAAATGTAACTGTACCTTTAATATTAGGATAAGAGTAAAAATGAAATTAATTATCAAAATTTTTATTTAAAAAAATGTAAAGTTCTGTAGGTAATATGTGTATTTTCTCATAATGAATTAAAAAAATGCTTGCTTGTAAATATTTAAAAAAAAGTAAATTTTTATTTCGCTTTAATAGAAGTCATCAGTAATAATTTTCTTTTTTTTTCTTTCTTTTTGGGGGGTGAGGGGTAAAACCTCTTGTTGAATATGTGTGATGAAATATTGTTCATTTTTATCGAAACATAAAGAATTTCTTCAGGAAATGGAATTAAGTTAGGGCTAAATGCTCATTGGAAATTGGAGATGCTCTTCCTTGGCTCCCCCCCTCCACCCTTTCTCTTAATGAAGGGAATTTTTAAAGTCAATTTATCTTCGTTATTTTCATTTTTGTGTTCACCTTCATTTAAGCAGTAGTCGAACAAGTTCTGGTTGGTATCATGATTAGCCATAATTAAGACCTCATTAAATTCTTATTTAAGTGAAAAAATTGCACCAATTTTTAGTTTATGGTATTTGATACATGGAAGTTGATTATATTTAGCTTTCTTTGAAATATTTTTTTTTATCAATCTTCTCTTGTTAAACCTTTATTCTAATAAATAAACATGCTTTACAATTATTTAAAAGTTGAGTGTATATATTGAGAGACTTCGTAGTTTACTGTTGGGGAAAAGTGATTACTTGTGAATATTAGGTGAAACTAAATTGATGTGCGTTTAATTGAACTTAGGGATAATCGAGTTTAAAATTCGTAGTCATAAGAACAGACACAGTGAAGAAGACAGTGACGACTAGTGTTAACAATAATGAGAAAGTACACGAGTATTATTAAGAGAAGATAAATAGTTCTAAATCTGATTTTAATGCATTAAAAATTAACTAATGCATCTGAATGGAATTTCGTTTATAACGCAAAAGTGACAGTAATTTTCCAAAGCAATAATCCATGAATTAATAAAATTACGGCCATTAAAACTCGTTTTACCTATAAATGAAAATTGGACCTTTCGCTTAAATTTTACTTTTGTTTTTAAAATTAAAAATTCAAGCGATTAAAAAGCTTTTTCCAGTATGGAAGAACATTCTTTCAAATAGGGGGAAAAAAAGGTTTTTTGCTTGCTGACAAAGATAAAAGAGAAACCACATTTTTTCTTATTCACACTAGTGTCCTGTATATTCTTATTGAAAATTTTCATGATTTGAATGATTGAATGCAAAATTATTTTTATTATAAATTTTCTGGCTGATAAATAACTTTTGATGATTTTGAATTAAATGATTTTGAGAATAAGATTTATTTGATTGGTCAATATGCCATACATATAAAATAAAATAATCATTTCTTATGGATTACAGAATCCACATTCCTATCCTTATACTAATATAATATATATTCTGATAGGCAGATCTAGATAGATAGATAAAATATTTGGAAATGTTATTTGAAGTTTTAATATAATTGAAGTTATCATGATGACATACCGTTTATTTTTAAAATTCCCAATAAAGAATGCATTTAAAACAGATTACACATTTTTATCCTCATACTAATATAATATATATTCAGGTAGTTAGATCTAAAAGTGTGATTTTAAGGGAAAAAAAAAAAGGATTTGGAAATGTTGTTTTAAATTTTAATATAATGGAAGTTAACATGATGACATACCCTTTATTTTTTTAATTAGCAATAAAGAAAGCATATCATACAAGTAACGAATAATACCATCTAAAACACGGTAATGAACTCTGATAGAAATTATCGTTCAGAATGCTAAACAAATCAATAAGACTTTTCCATAATTTGGATATAACATAAACAATGATAAAATTGAGATATACGAGCTTTATTACAGAACAAATAAACAATTACTCCCATTCTGTATGACGTAGGTGCATCAGTACATCAGTAACATTCTTATTTACAACTCAAAATGTAAAAAGTTTTTTAAACAATATTAGTTTAAAAAACAATAGTTATTAAAAACAATAGTAACAATATTAGTTTAAAAACAACAAAGAGTTTTTAAAACAATTCAGCTTAGAAACAGAGATTGTTATCAACTGGAAATATTTAAGGCAGAGGGATCAATTTCAATATAATATTTAAAGCATGATGTCTCATAGTGAGCTTATAAACGAACGATTTTTTTTTTCTGGTTTTGTTATTGTTAAAAACAGAATCATTTGTTCAAAAAAATTATCATCGACTTCACTTAGCCTTTAAATATCAAAGATATTTTCTTAATTTATTTAAATCAATTAGCTGATTTTAGATCATATCCGCTTAGAAAGTTTTGTACGTAAGATTGAATTTCAATCTTGAGTACACTCTCTTATTTTGGAATGCAAAATAAAATATATTGTAGATTCCTATTTTGAAGATTGTTGCGATATTGTACTCTCTTATTTTGAAATAGTATAAGATAGTATATTTCCTTATACTATCTTATTTTGTAGTTTTTCAATATCAACAGAACTAAGATATTTAAAAACTACAAAACTTAATTTTTAAAAAGCGTAAATAAATATGATTCATCGTATGCATTTTAAAAATTAATTAATAATTAAAAATCACAAAACTTAACTTTAAAAAAGTGTAGATAAATATAATTCATTACAAGTATTTTTTAAATTGCTTTTTTTTCAAACGATTTATCCTATAAACCTTCGATATATCTGTCAAATTAAATATAAATGTCTGATATATAACTAAAAAGATATAGATGCATGCCTAATATATTGACTTATCATATTTACATATAAAGAATTTACTACTGATATTTATAAATAAAAATTTCTGCCTAATGTAGAGACAATTTCATTGTTTTGTTATATGCATATATATAATATAGGTATGATAGTTATGCAATAATTGATAGTTATTATTACTATTATTTTGTACTAAAGTTTTAAATACATGCTTTCGTTATGAAACTGCAAAAATCTCGTGTAACGTAGAAATTTTATCTAAAAAATAATCCTTCCAAATGTTTTTTTAAACATTCCATTCCAATCTTTGACATATATTAACTCATTCCAAAATTAATCTCTGATGAACTTCGGAAAATGCCGTTGCTAATGTACATCTGTCAACTAAAACACAACATCTGTCTCCTCAACAACAAAGTGTCATCTAAAGTTGAATGTCATCATTTTATCGAATGATGTCATCTTTCAAAATTCCATCGAAATGGCAAGACGAATGATAGAAAAGTGACACTCAAAACATCAAGATACCTTCCTCTTAAATCAAATGACTAAGTGCATCGACAAAACCATAAAAAAACCAAGTGAGATAAAGATAGAATGGATAATGAGTAACTAGAACATATCTGACATTGTTAGACTTTTTTTTTTCTATCTGACTAATGCTTTAGTTGAACGTCAATGCCATTGCGTTTTTATGATAAATGCCATCCGTGATAACGTCAGTGAAAAAAACGTAGTATTTCTAAATTTGACAATTTCATTTGCTATCATCAGTCGTTCGTTCAAAAAAATTGATGTAGCAATTAGAAATAATACTACATAGCATGTTAATGGATAAGTAGTAAATACGAGCCCTTTTTTCATATTTGAAGCTGTTCAAATTGAAAAGAAAAATAGATTGGTATGATTGATTGAGTTGATGTATTAACGTAAATTGTAAAGCAAATTTATGAGCTAAGGTTACTTAAAATGTATTAGATTACAACTAACATATCGTGGCGAATGTTTTTACAGCACATATTTTCTAAATTATTTGCAAACTTAAAATGTTTTTTTTGTCGTTGTTGTTGTTATGTAATGGAATTTAATAATAAGATATTTTTTTTAAAATACTTACGAACCAAAATATTTTTTTAAAAATATGTTTCATTTAAAATATTTCTTGAAAATTTCTTTATTAGTTATGATATAAATATTTTTACGATAATTTACAGTAAATTTTCCAACAATATTTTTTATAATGTTAAGGTAACCGACTACATGCAAAGGAAAATTTATGAAAAATTGGATTTTTTGAAAATTATTTATGATTTTTAGATGTATTGTCAATTATAAACACCATGAATTCAAAAAAAAAAAAATATTTGAAAATGTAATATATTTTGAGAAATGGGAAAATTTGTTATTAAATTTGAATGAAATTTAACCAAAACGGTTCTACACAAAATTTAAAGGAACAATCCGATTTTTCTTTGTACAGAATTATAGAATACTATGATGAATGAAACGAACCAAAATCTAAGGAAAACTTTTAGATACAAAAAAGTGATGGCTAAAAATATGCGTATATATACATTTTTACCATAAATTTAAAACTTAATTTTTCAAGAAACACCTATAAATGAAAAAAGTATTTCACCCACAATAACACTTTTGGTTCATTTCATTGCCCATATTATTTAAAACTCACTCTGAAATGTTTATGTAAATACTTCTATTAGTTTTTGCGATATCATGTTAACGGTGAAGAATTTTTATGAAAATTAAAATCGAAGTTAAAGATAAATTTTAGCTGAAAAATATGTGACCGTGGATGATAGGTCAGGCATTCCTTTTCCTAAAAAAGATAAACTGTTTTAGAAAGAGAAAAGTCTGAACTACAAGAAAAAACAATTTTAAAAATTTGTCAATGTGGTAGTAAACTAGTGTTTTTTTTTTTAGCCGGGCCAGTCCTCAATTCTTTCTTGTTATAGAAAACCCAACACCTGCCTATCGGACTTTGCCAGTGGCCATCTTAAATGTCTTTTCTTTTCTCAGGGTGAAAACTTTTACCCTCTTTGCCCGAAATGCCGCCAACATCAGGCCTCTGCTGAACACATTCTTGATTGTTTGGGAGATCTTTGAGGAGAAATTTATTCTTCTCCCTTCCTCGTTTTTGACTTTCTTCTTGTCAACGGACTTTTGGATTTGTTCTAAATCAAGCCATGATAATTAGTTGCAACAACAACTTCCATATTTTGTCATTCATCATCATATATTTTCTATCCTATTGCTAAGAGATGCAATTGAATCAGAGTTTCGGTTTCGGCGAGGTACAATAACGAATCTGAGACTCGATTTGAAGAAATAACTGCCAGGCTTATGAAACTATCATATATTAATTTTTTTTAAAGACGTACATTCATCCATTGGTGAAGTGGGGAATTGATTGAGACGTTGCAGACTCAGTTAACAATATTATAAATTGAGTTATATTACAGATTGCGAGATATGTTCCTAAATGTCCTTTAATGAAGATTCAAAATGTGGCTTTCATCTAATTGTAACTCATTTTTTACACTGTCTACGTTCAACATAATAGAATGTAATTATTCTTGGCAGAATTATATACCTATAAGTAGATAAGGGAGTCAGTCCTAAATGCTAGAAACTTGAGCACTGATAGAAATTCAGAAAGGTTTTCTGGACCTGTAGATTACAAGATTTTAGTTGTATAAAGCATCTTTCTGAAACTGGCAAAAACGCAAAGTGGATTTAAAATCTTTATCACAATACACGTAAAAAACAGCCTTTAAAAAATTATGTTACTAACAAATGTTTTCTTCCGTTCACAAAAATTCTAACTTACTTTTTAAAATCTATTTTAAAAAGAATGAGTGCTGCTCCTTTTTGAAAAAAAAAATACAGTTCGACTAGTATGAAGTGGATTGTTATAGATTGGTTTGTAAAATGAAAATGGCAATTTTTAAAAATTGCGATATCTGTGTTACAGGCAGATTGTTTTTTGAAAAACTAACTTCATTTTCTTATTCCAGTTAGTTGCACTCATTTCGATTGATTACTTTTTACTAATTACTCAGTTCTAAACTTTTCTACCTTTACTTATTAAAGTCATTATTTCAGAACATATGCTACAACAAGATGCAGCTGAAAGATAACACAATTACTCAAAAATTACAAAGTAGGCATCTTCCTAGCATTAACTTTGTTAGAGGGCAAAAATGCACTGGGTAAAACGTTGCATTTTGGGAACTAAATTGACTTTATTTTATTGACGTTTATGTAATAAAAACAAGCATTTAAGTAAAATGTAAATTGTAATTTTTAAAAATTGAGAAATTTGCGTTACAGATAGATTGTTTTTTGAAAAACTAACTTAATTTTCTTATCCCAGTTAGTAGCACTCATTTCGATTGATTACTTTTTACTAATTACTCCCTTTCAAACTTTGCTACCTTTATTTACAATAGTCATTATTTCAGAACATATGCTCCAACAAGATACAGCCGAAGGATTGGGCAATTACTCAAAAAGTACAAAGTAGGCATCTTCTTAACATTAACTTTGTTAGAGGGCAAAAATGCACTGGGGAATACGTTGCATTTTGGGAACTAAATTGACTTTATTTTATTGGCGTTTATGTAATAAAAACAAGCATTAAAGATCCTGAATATCGAGCAGTGCCTTAGACCACCTAGATACTTGTACAGAAACGCTAAAAGCAGTAGTTTTCTGCTACTAAAATGGAACTAAACACTTACCTAAATTACAGGCCTACTTGCATTTAACCTAAAAGGCCTCAGTCCCCCAAGCTACCGACTCCTGGAAATGTAAGTATCGGGTGCTTTTGAGATTAAACTGCGTGATTGTGATACGTAATAAGGGTATGATTGTGATACGTAATTCCTACTATTGTCATGCATTAGTAGGAAGCAAAAAATGGTAGCTCATTGACTCAGAAACTTGTAAAATGTATTTATCTTTTAATAGCCTAAACAAATTCAAGGAAGACTTTATTCCTCATTTGATAGAAAAAAAATGTTAGTCAATAACACATATAAAATAGGTTGATCACAAATAGAGAACCATTTATTTAAGTAATAAATTAATATCAACAAATAACAATTTTTTAAAATCAATTCCTACTTAGTTCAACAAAGGAGAATTTTATTTTAGTTACTTTTTATTAAATAACTAAGATTAATATAAATATGTATATACATATAATAGAATCACAACATAAAATGGCAAAAGAAATGTTTTTCCAGCGATCTACATGCTTCACCACTGATGGCATTGACTGTAAATTTATATCCTGCCAAACATCTTATATAGGAGAATTTTTTTTCTCCCATATAAAAATTAATTGATTTATCAAAAAATTATTGATTTTCTCAAGAATTGAACTCGAGTTCTTTACCTTCACGTTAAAAATGCTGAAATCATCACATTTTATCTATTGAGCTGTTGGTTTCAATTTTCGTAACAAATTGCTAAAACTCTATTTGAAGTATAAAAAAGTAATTAAACTAAATTAATGAATTATATTTGAAAAAAAACTTTACTGACATCAAGTATCATCCGCAACAGATTTTTATTAAATGTATTTAATACATTTAAAATCACACACACACACATATATGGCATAATTTTAGCTTATTTACTGAATCTATTGTGTTAGCCTTGGCGAATTTTTTGGTGATTTTAATTCTGGCAAGAGGATAATCGGAGCCGAAAATTGTATTTCTGTTTTAGAAGAGTTTTTTCAAAAGAATTGAAACAATATTTTGACATAAAACTTCACATGCAGTCACAAAGTCCTATTCTAAATTTGAAATGTTTAAACACAGAATGTTTTTGAATGATCATGTTTCATGTTCACATGTTTCAGAAAGAACAGATCGACAAACGTTCAACCACTTTTTGGATTTGTCTCAAATTTTGACAAGTATCTATCTATCTTGATTTATTCGTTTTGTAATTGTGTTTACTTAGATTCGTACAGCCAAGCAGAAAACTCCCTCAGAAGGGGTTTTGTACAAAATTTAATCCAAATTTACCAATTGGTTTAAAAATCAAGCATCAAATTAAATACATCTAGCTCGAATCGTTTTTTTAATTATCTTTGTCACAGACAGACAGACATTTTACAAAAAGTGTCTTTTTCGAACTTAGGATTAAAATATAGAGATTAGTCAAAATCTCGATTTCAAATTTTTTATTACTTTGTTTTTTTAATGCTTCGTATGTGAGAAAATAAAGAGATAAATAGTATATATTGAACAGGAAAAGTTTTATTTTTTTAGCGAAATAAAAACGGTTTTCAAAAATAAAATAGCATCATGAAGGAAATGACTTTTATTTTAAAGTAGAATGGATATTTTTCTTTTAATGGACGAAATTAAAATATTTCACACATATTTAAAGATATATAATGGCATCAAATGAAGTAAAATAAAATTAAAGGTTAGAATTCTATCAGAAATGCTCCTGAGGTTTGAATATTTAAGCATATGAATTAGGACAAGGCCGAATTAAATTATTTTAGAAATGAAAGTAAGGGGGGGGGAAAGGGAAAAGGAAAAGAAAAGAGAGCAAAGTATAAAATGATCTACATTGTTTGCAAAACTGATGAGAAGGAAAAAAATTTCCCCTCTTTTTTTTATATTATTTTCCTATTATATATATCATTTTGTCAAGTCGTAACACAATAGAATTTAAACGTTTTTAGGGAGTACGTTGGTTTATTTAACGTTTTTATCCTCAACCAGTGATTTTTCAAAGTAGAATAGACATGAAATTTAGTTATGTTATTAAAGAAAAATCTTGCAGATTTGGTACAGAATTATAACAATAATTTCTTCATTAAAACTCGGCTTTATGTGAGCATACGCCATTTTATAACAATTCGAAAGTTATTTTGAATCTGTTTTTAAATATCAAATTATGATCAAACCCTGAACGCAACACCCAATGTAGTATCTTATTTTCAAATTCTCTCCTAGAAGTCAACGAAAAGGCATTACATTCTCGATCAATATACACAATGTGGCTTTAGTGGAATTTTATTTTGGCTAGACAATAAAGATTATAAATTTGTTTGGGAAAAAATGTTCTTAAATTCATTCGAAAAGTTCTAAAAAAAAGACTTAAGCAAAAAAGCTTTCAAATTCAGATGCCGATGCTGCTTACAATTGCTGACAATTTCCATTCAACAAATGTTACATTTTGAATTTTACGTTTACGTCTTGAATTTTATGAAAAAGAATTCCCAAATCACATGTATTTCAGAAAAATAATAAAATCCGAAGCTCGGGTTTTCTTTTAAAAAAAATATAAATCGTGACTAAAATATACGATTGAAACTTCTTTTAATTTGCATGTACTTAAGAAAAATGTTGGAATCAATAGAGGATTTTGTAATCATAGAATTCACATCATCTTCTTGGTGTATGTTAAAATTGGTGTTCTAAAATCTTCTCATGTTGACATTACGTAAAAAGTTAAAAACTGAAATTCAGTCTAATTACTTTTTTATTCTTTGTATCATTTGCTTAGTTTTACGATCTATCTCCATCCGCCACTATATAGCACGCACAACAGTTCCAATGAGCTTTATCGAAAGTGTTCTCAGGTTGGCATTAAGTGAAAAGTTAAAAATTGAAATCTAATCTAATTGCCATTTTCTTTTTTGTACCATTTGCTTAAATTTGCAATCCATCTCCATCCGCCACTATATAGCACACACAACAGTTCCAATGAGCTTTAATTTTCACACATGAAAACTTATGCAACTGTGTAAATTTCTTAATTAACCATTCATATAGAACAAATGAAGCAGGAAACAAGGAATTTATCGTATTCAATGCACAATGTTCTCCTATTCAAATTATCATTAAGTTCAACAGCAATTTACAAGTGAATTATTATGTATGCAATACAAAAGAATCTTAAAAAATTTTTTACTTCTAATAAATACTTATAACAATTTGTGTCTATCCGTGCTTTACCAGCAAGATCATTTGACATACAGCACATAATTCATTACAAATGGAATTCGGAAAATGGGAATAAAATGAAATTTTGTAAATTTTACTTAAGAAATAAGGCAAACTTTTTCATTTTTCCACGACAGCTTCCAAAAACATTATTAAGCCCTATTCTAACGCTATCTGAAAAATCAAGAAACTGTGTCTTTAATTGGCTTATTAAAGCTGCACTTTTCAATTAAATTTCACTATTTTAAATATTTTATTTGAATAATTTTCAAAATTAAAAAAATGGGGATATGCGCTTATATATATCTTAGTGGCATTTTGAAAATTTAATTAACCAAAAAGCAAACCAGATTTTTGCACGTTTACACAATAGCTTCTAAAAACATTATTGATATTTTATTTTATATTTATAAAATAAATTTTTTTATTAATTTAATCTTAATTAATAAAATTCTTTATTAATTAAGATTTTTTAACACCATCTCAAAGCTCAAGAAACTGTCTCTTTAATTATAATATTAAACTTGCACTTTGCAATAAATTTCACAATTTTAAATATTCTTTTGAATAATTTTGTAAGTACGTTTAATTGTGATAGTATCATTCAAATCCTTTTCACTGTTCCGTCAAATATTCAATCACGCCATTTGCTTCTGTTGTTGAAAGTTGAGGAAGAAAGATTCTGCTTATAACCTACGCAATTTACGTGAGGAATAAGAAAACGAAGTTACAGTTACCGTGAAAGATAATATGCATTTAGAATCTAAATTATCTAGGAAGTTACACTTCTAATGGCATCATTACGTCAAGAACTTAATTGCGTTTGGATATGATTCAATGTAAATAATGAATAGAAACAGATGTGAACTATTAAAATAGCATGACTTTAATATATTTAACATTTTGATACTTAAGATAGGAATAAGTCTCTTATGCATATCTTGATATTTATGACTTCGTTGAAAAAGTCATGAAAATCAAAATATGCATAAGAGACTTAATTGAAATCAAGTGCAGTCAGTATTTCAGATTAACTTTACGAACATCAAAGACTGTTAATAATTAACAGTTTCTTATTTTGAAAGTTTAGCTTCGCAGTTTCATAAAAGGAAAAGTCCATTTAATAATAGTTAATAATAATAATTTAATAATAGAGTTGAATAATTAAATTAAATTAATTTTTTTGTTTGAACTTTTTTTTAAACATTAAGAAGAATATCCTTCAGTGAAAATATTCTTATTTATTGTCTTTGCTTACTTTAATATTTACTTTCTTATATACAAAGCTTACAAGGACAAAACATAATTATCATCAGAAATTCGACCACGAAATTTAGAATGAATTACCTAATAGCAATTAATATAAAATAATTATGAAGTAATTTATTACAATTAGTTATAGTAACCCTTATAATAGTATTAACAACTATTAGTTACTATTTAATATTTAAATATATGAACTATTTTTGATAAACAGAATAAAAGTAATAGATAATAATAATTTTCATTTAAACTTCAGTTTATAAATAATTTTAAAAATTTTGGGAACAATCCAGTAATTCTAACTAGTTAAGTTTCACTATGCAAATAAAAAAGTTCTTAATTAAATAACAATAGTGTATTAATGGTATTTTTTTGAATTCTAACTAGTTAAGTTTCACTATGCAAATAAAAAAGCTCTTAATTAAATAACAATATTATATTAATGGTATTTTTTGAATAATATCAACATTATTATTATCCATCCTGTTTGTGTAACTATTTTTTAAAAACTAAAATGCCTTCAAATTCTAAGATTCCAAGAGGAAAATTTACCCAATGTATCAAATCAAATCAAAGCACATTTAAGATATAACAAGAGTCTGAGAATCTTTCATTCTTAAAGTTGTCCCTTCTCCAACCAAAAAAATCAAAAGAAATTTAACAAAATAACGTTACACCCTTTATATCTTTTAAACTTTCATTTGTCACAGTCAACTCCTCCCGCTATCTATCTTAATACATCATGTTAGATTGGACATGATTTAAATTCAATTAGAAAATCTAAGCTTCTGTCATATATTCCATAAAAATTGGCCTGTTTATATTTTTATAAAGTGATTATAAATAGTAAATAGATAATAGTACGTGCACCTACACGGAAAAATCTATTTTTTCCACCTCCCTTTTTGATTTATCGTAAACAAAAAGTGGAAAAATATTATCATTTAAAGTTGTCAAAAAGTTAGTTATGGTGATCTTATCTAACCTCCGCCTTTTAAATCTCTTTAAACTCAATTTTTTAAAAATTATGTTTGTGAACTTTATAAGATTAAAACTGGGTTAGAGAGAAGTAGCATATAATTTTGCCATAAAAATATTTAAACCTATATTAAATTTTAGAGGATATTTTTCTCTGCTAAATTTACCAACCCACTCATCCAAGTATATGTAAATTCACTAATTCAATAACTGAGCCAATAGTAATAGTTAAATATGTCAGGCCAAACTTCCTCCTTCTGATGGGGTGTGGCGTGGAGAGAGGGGTGTCAGATCAGGTGTCGTCTCCGTCATCTGACCATGGTTCAAAATGACGATGTCAGTCCCAAAATAACCCTAGAGTTGCCTTACAACGAGACGTTAATATAACGAAATTAAACAAAACCAAAATTTTCTTAGTAATTTCTAATAAAGGTCTCCCTTCTCTTTTTGCATAAAATTGTGAAGCTTTAGCAAGGCTGTGAAGGCCTCGTATAGCATTTATGAGCAATAGTTACGAAATATATATCGATCTTTTCAGAGATTATTCTCTAGTGTATGGTTAATTCAGAAATATCAGTAATTTGAATGCCGTTTTATGACCGACTAAAACGTAAATTTTACGTAAAAAGCTACAATTGCAATCGAAAATTAAGATACTGAATTCCATTGCCTTGAATCATTACATTTTTCAATTATTGTTTTTGCACGGATGCGAAAATACATCGACGGGCGGTAACCCCCCCCCCCCCCCAAAACGGATTTGCTTGCATATTTGAAAGATGCCTACATTTTAGATATTAAATCTGTTTATTGTATTTTAATCATGTCATTCTCTGTATTAACTTTCATATTAACTTTTATTTGGAAAGCCAGCCAGCCAGTCTTCCACCAAATATGTTTTATCAAAAATTTGATAGAAAACTGTAAATTTAGAATCCAGATTGTAGCCATGATAACTCGAAATCTTTTAAATTTATCTTGCTCACAAACAGACGGATGGTCGGACACACATACATAATTTTAATATGTTAAACGGATGCGCAGAAAAAATCGCCAAATGATCGTTAATCGTTAAAAATGAAAAATCGTCAAAAAACTATAGACTATTATTTTTTTGCTTGTTTTGTCATTTTCTTCACTTGGCGACTTTGTTCACGTTTTGATCACATTGGCGACATTTGTTTTGTTGTTCATTTCGCATGGCGACTTGACTCACGTTTGGCTCACATTGGTGACATTTTGCGCCCGTATAACGGATAAGTGCCTTTTAAAAATGTACTTGTCGAATTCGAGGCAGTGGCGGTGTTTGGAAATATGAGGCGCTGATATATTTTGTGCCCCCTATTAAACTCTATTTTTAACCCCCCAAAAAAGTAGCAAGATAAACTTATTTCAGTTTTAATTTTATCTTAATATTTGTTTTTTGATATCTTTATGTATTGAAAGACTATTCCTAAAGCATTTTTAGCTTTTATTTTTTTATTTCTACATATATCATGCCATTTATCGAACCGTTCTATATACTTAGTCACTTTTTTATTGTTTATAGACAAATGAATCATGTATTTATTATATACATATAATTTAAAGCAACAGTCATTCAGTTTTTTTAGTGATTTTCATTCTTCATGATTTCAAGGAAATAATTCAATTTTTATTTCTCAAGTTCAATAGTTCACTTTTTTATTTTTTCAAGATTACTTATCCAAATCCTGGTACATGTTACAGGTGGGCAAATTAGAAAGAGGGGTGATGAGAAAGTATTCTGAACTCATAAAGTTTAAGAAAAGGCATTTGCAGACGCAACGTTTTGATTCTACAAGAATTTTACTTAATATTTTGTTTCTTCATTAACACTTTTATTGGTGAATTAACACTTTCTCTTCAAAGAAAAAGGTGAAAATTCTGTGAATCAGATCGTAGGATAGATTTCAACAATTAAATTTACCTTCGGCTTAGAACTATGATATACGTCCAAGTAGATTTTCAGGTACTTATATACCACGATATACGAGGTGACCGCCTCCATAACCTGTGCGGAAAACCGCCACTTGCTCGTGGCGTGAAACCTGAAAGCTCGAATTCTAATTTTTTGGCGATTATAATACTTTTTGTTTCCATATTTTGTATACGAGAAAGTAAAAAAGTAGGTTTATGCATGTGAACAAACTAGCATAGAAACAAAACTGACGATTCAAGTGAAAATATTTAATTATACCATCAAAATTTTAGGATTTTGTTGTATTTGGAAGGAAATTCATATATGGGATATCAAATTGACCATTGGTCATCCGAATATTTGTAAGTTCAGTATGTACAAATCTCAATCGATTAAATTTGGCATTTATGTCTATAAACAGAATTATTTATTTATGTTATACTAGCCGCCTTTGGCCATGAGTAATGAATTCTAAAATTTTCAATTAAATCACATATTTATTAGCCTTGAAGTAATTCAGGGCATTGATGGGTCTGAAATTAATGTTTTCTTTAAGGTGATGGACGGAAAGTTCTAAAAGAATACTTTTTCCTAAAAATAATATTCTTTAATTTTATAAATCAGTCAGTTTTAACTATCGGTTATACTTCCAAAATATTAAAAATGTTTTTTTCGGTGTTTGTGCCAAAATATTAAATATGTTTTTTTAAAGAAAGCGAAAAGGGGAAAAAAATTAGTGAATTAATGATACAGATATTGCAAACGATTATAGAAATATGCCATTAAATCAGGATTTCAATGCATATCCTGTCTAAATTCAATCAGGTTCACCGTAAATAAAGAAGATTTATTGAACAAATTATTTGGATATTGAAAACGATCATAGAATCCTTTGCTTTGCATTTATTTTTTTTAGAAAATATCACATTTTATATTTCTTTTTTTTTTATCCATTCACGTGCTAGAAGTTGCATTTCTTTAGATTTATTAGCACATTCCCGACTTCCAAGGTATACATGTACCAAATTTGGTAGTTCTAGGTCCAACGGTATGGCCTGTAGAGCGCCAACACACACATACATTGAGCTTTATTATAAGTATAGATATCGGACAGAATCTGTCAACAAGTTTACGTTTGTTGACATTTCTTTGCATGTAATTGTACGCGTCAGCATGAAAATATTAATTTGTATAAATTTGTGAATCTTTGATGAATTTTGTGCTCAGTCTGTGACAGCTAAAAATCCATTATGTGTGTTTAATTCTCTTGACTTTGCAGCGAATTGAAATGTAAAACACATTTTATTGTTACCTGGTTGGTAAAGCGTCAATCTCGTAACCAAAAGGTAGCGAGTTCTGTGCTCGTCTTGGCCAAAGATCGCCGTGTTCGCTAATGGCAGTTGGGGCAAAGTTCCCATAATAAATGATACCTCTAGGTGTGCTGATTCAGGGATGAGTCGGTCTCTGATTTGGATCTAAATTTTGACTTGCGGACGGATGAATGAGTTCGACCGCCCCTAAAAAGGGTTGTGTCGTGTGTGTTCGAGCAAAGTCGTACTTTCACTTTAACGGTGCTCATTAACAACGAAAGGCTCACACTTATGCCTTCATTCGAAAGAGCCACTCTCACTCGGCTTAGTATGACCAAGTGGTATTAGACCAATCCGATAAACAAAATTTAAAATAAATAGAAATAGATGTCGAAAATTTGAAAGCCATCCTCATGTTTCACTCGATCCAACTCACAAAATTTCTAAAAAATAAACTTCTCTTAAGTAATTTTTTGAAAAATTTAAGAATAATAATATCAATATGCCTATTAAAAGAAGTTTTTATTTTATCCAACGATCTTTTATATGAAATTTAAAAGATTTCTTTTTCTTTGACTCCATTTCTATAAATACTTTAAAAGATTATCAAATGGAAGAAGTAGCAAATTGTTTTTATTGGTATTATTAGAAAGAATTCTAGAAAATTCCTAGAATGTATGTATTTATCTGGCTATCAAAAGCCATTTCGTGAATCGTATAAAGTCATATGCTGGAGAGGAAAATAATTACTTTTTTAACATCTTGATTCAAGGTATGAAATTTTAAATTACTCTGAAGTAGACGCAAGCAAAATTATAATGACTTGTTTCGAAGATTATATGCATACTACTTATTAAAAAGTGTCACGAGTAAGATACCTAAATTTGTCAAATAAGAATTTTAAGATACAGGAAATGCCTTCTTTCTCGTATCAGTTAATAAAATTCTGCTTTCGCTCGCTTTTCCATGAATTCTTTTCTTCTTTTTTATCATGTGACAACATGATCCTGTTTCCGTTAGAAGCTTTTGAATAGGTTAGGCAAAAAATAATTGAAGTTCGAAATCGCGTAGGCAATGACTAACGCATAAACGACCCTATTCATCAACATCTTAATCACATATAGTTTTTACCTGCTTTCACCGGTATTGCCTTATTATTACGTACGCTTCTTTGAAAGCAGATGAGTTTTTAAAAGTTTAACCTGCTTTTACCGGTATTGCTTTATTGTTACGTATGCTTCTTTGACAGCAGTGTGTTTTTAAAAGGTTGACGTAGCACTATCTCATCATTGTTGCTATTTTAGCGGAATGTAATTTTTTTTTCAAAGGAAATGAAACAATTTAATTTTTATATTTCTAAAAAACTTTACTTGCGTTTAATAACAAGTAACAAACAAATTTAATAACAATGAGCGTTTAATAACAAACTTCACCTACGTTTAATAAAAGCATTTTCGCTTTTTCCTGTGGGGAAATATCACTTCATTCATTCTTAAGTGGGTAACATTGAAGAATTTGACTCCTGTTCTAAGATTAATTCGTTATGAAACTATTTTATGATCTCAGGAATTGGAAAATTGGCGTTTTCTAATTTCTGAGTTTGTTTCGAATTTTTTTACAAAAATACTGTTTTCATAAAAATTATATATAAATTGATACGTTTATGAATTTGTTGGTAAACAGTTGGTTTTCATCATTTGAAAATAGCATACATACAGAGAGAGAGAGAGACCAATAGAAAAGTCTTGTGATTACTTCAAACCTGTTTAAACTGGTTAATGATTTAAATTAATTAAGACAAATAATGATTTTAAAAAATAATGTTTTCACATGATAGTTTGAAATTTGCAATCGTAGTTTTCTTTTTTATTCTTTTTTTTTTTTTTTTGCAAAATAATAACAATATTAATTAAAGAGTAAAGTAGGGAAAATATATTTGTTTGCCACCTCTTTCATTGTCCCTCACATGAAAAAAATGTGAATATATGTGTTCAGATTTTTACAGAAGGGCAGTAGAATATATATGTTTAGTTTTTCGGAAATAGGAATATTTCAACAATTAAGGAAATCCCATGAATGACATCAATATTTAAATCTTGTAGTGACTTATAACAATGTTTAAAATAAAAGAAAAAAATTCACGCTAAATTGATGTGAACTATATAATCTTCAACCTTCCATAACAATATTAACTTTTTAATTATTTTGATTTTCTTATTATTTAATTAGATGGCACTTTCAACTGAGAAAATAAATTTTTATCTTGGTTTAATCAATGCATTATAAACACTACATATGTTTGCAGATTCATATATATATTAGGACAGAGAAGTCTCGTGACTTTTTCAAACCGGTTTAAACTAGTTAATGACTTAAATTAATGAAGAATAAATAACAACTTAAAAAATTATAATGTTCTCACATGACAACTTAAAATTTGCGATCGGAGATTTCATTTTTTAAAAATCTTTGTAATAATTTAGTTGCTTCCTTATTATAAACTAGCCGCCTTTGGCGACCAGCTGGTTCGCCATGAGTAATGCGTTCTAGAATTTTCAATTAAATCACATAGTAATTAATCAAAATTTAAGAAATAGTTAAGGTTAAAGGATTCAGTTATTAGTAGTTAAAGAGTCGGTAACTTTATTCGGAAAAACTTTTGAGTTTAATGCTCTAATAATTTATCGATTATGCTTGCAAAATATTAAAAATGTTTTTTTCGGTGATATTGCCAAAATGTTAAATATGTTTTTTTTAAAAAGCGAAAAAGGAAAAAAATTATTGAATTAATGATACATATATTGCAAACGATTATAGAAATATGCCATTAAGTCGGGATTTCAATGCATATCCTGTCTAAATTAAATCAGGTTTACTGTAAATAAAGATTATTTATGGAATTAATGATATAGATATTGCAAGTAATCATAGAACTCTTTGCTTTGCATTTATTTTTTTAGAAAATATCACATTTTATATTTTTTTTATTTTATTCAGTCACTTGCTAAAAGTTGTATTTCTGTAGATTTAATTTGTGATGATGCTTTTTTTTTATTCGAACTTCCGGCATTCTTTTATTTTATCCAGTCACGTGCTAAAAACATGGTAAAAATATTTCTTTAAAAATTCGTTAAAAATAGAAGCTTACGTTATAAATTAAAAAAAACTGATACCGTTAGAAAGCTAATTTTTATATCTTTAAATGGATATAAAAATCATGTTTGTGCAATTATATTTTCGGAAGTTATAGCGGAAAAACGTCGAATTTTCGCTTAAATTTCAATTAATTCAAATTCTCATTAAAAATTCGAAAAAAGGGCTTCGAGGTGCACATTCGCGACCTCCAAGATATACATGTACCAAATTTGGTAGCTGTAGGTCAATCAGTCTGGCCTGTAGAGGGCCAACACACACACACACATTGAGCTTTATTATAAGTATAGATGATATTACAGAATGCAATTATTATTATTTATACTTTCGAGATCCTATTTGGAAGTATAGCTTAAGAGCCATTTATATATCTAAATATTAGTTGGTATTCGGCGAGTTGCTGCTGCCAAAAAATAATATTAAACGCAATCAATCAATAATTTTTCGACATTTTATTTGTTTGTTTAGTTTAGTTATATCAATGTCCTGTTTGAAAGCAACACGAGGGCTATTTTGGGACGGACCTCGTCATTTTGAACCACGGTCAGATGACGAGGACGATACCTGAGCTGCCCTCCCCCTCTTCACACCACGCCACACCAGCGGGAGGACGCTTGGCCTGTCAGATTTAATGTGCAAGAGACCCCCTCACACGACGGATCTGCGGTGGAATCGAGTCTCGAACCTGAAACCCTTCGGTTCCGAAGCCGAGACTTTACCACCAGGCCACCGCGGCCCCGATATTTTATGGGATAAGAATGAACGGTAGGACAGTATATAAAATACGAACAAATATTCATTTTCATATAGTAGATTTGTGTATGCACTAAAAATTGTAATACATGGTGCTCTTCAAAATGGCAATGAAAGAAATTATTTATTGTATCTCGTGAATAGTTCAATGTTCGGTGAGAATTCTCAGATTTAATTTTAGAAAATGGGATTAAAATATTTTGTTTTAAAATTGATTAAACACAAAAAATATATTCATACCATAAACTCGTCATTATAGTTGAAAAGGTAATTTTTTGAAAACTCAGATGGTGCAAAATTATTTGTACTATAATATTTTTGGTAGTTACTTAGAAAACATTGAAATTTAATTAAAATTAAAACCCTCCCGGATTGATCTTCCCAAAACCTTCTCGCGTAATTCGTGATAAAGTTATTACCTCTGACAATGATTTGATGGCATTTGTGTACAATAGTTATGCAATATAAACTTTTAACTTGGATTTAGCATTTCTACTGAATCTATTGTGACTTCTCGGCAAGTTATGTGGAAATTAATCCATGGTAAGTAAATGCGGTTAAGTATCGATTTTTTTTTTTTAATTTTACATAATTGCACTATCTTGTAGTTGTAAACATTAAACTGACCTAGTTTTATCGTAATCAGATGAACAGTTTAGGAAGACATAAAAGACATACAAACAAACATACACTTTTATTTATATAGATTACCTTTCTTCCCTTTTAACCCTTTTTTCAATCTTAAATGAACTCGCTCTGTAAACCCCAACAACTGGAGAGGGAGAGGTTGGAACTGGAGAGGTTAGAATTCCGAGAACTCAGCGTCCACCCTATTACAGAAGTTGCTTAATCATTTTTCTTTTTAGTTGATTAGTCCATAAAAATCTTGAAAAGGGGGGAGGACCTGGATAGGTGCTGTCAGATTCTGACATCCCTCCACGTGGTAGTAACGGGATATTGGGCGCCAACGTACGGACAGACGCATTCCCGACTCGAGTCCAGACGCCGTCGAGTCGCACACAGAGAAGATTCAGCGGGTGGCTATGGAAGAGAAGATGCTTGAACTCTGCTGGAACCTGGAAATATCGTTTTACTGCCGCTTTTCGAGAAAGTCACAAAGGGGGGGGGGCATTTTTTTCTTTTTTACAAGGCATCCGCATCCTCTTCACCGGAAAATAGATTTTGACGAGGACGGATCAGAGTTATAGAAGTTATCGCTGAGATTTTTTCTTCCTTCGCTCCCTCTTTTGAGCAGATAAGCACTGATGTGTTGTGTCCAGGGATTTTTAGTCGTATTTATTTGCTTACTGAACTGATCCACGCGACGATAAAGTATATTTTTTTGCTTGGAAGAAGAGTGCTGCGTGTGCTGAAGAATGCTTCTGTCGTTCAAAACTAAAGGGTGAGAAGAAACAGCAGTCGGAATCTCATTAAGAACGTAATCTTTCGCATCCATCATATCTGGGAAGGATATTTATAGCAATTTCTCGACTTTTCAGTTAGTAGGGTGGCAGCTTCCCGTGTTAAATTTTAATTGCTGCTCTCGTCCAATGATTTCAGCAGGATAATGTTTATGGGATGGGCATTATCTGCGCAATGCGCCATGTATCATGAGTAATGTAACAATCATTCAAGGCTCTCTACGGAGTAGAATATAATATTAGAGCTATTAAAGTTAGCATTTAGTTATTTCTGTATTACATTCAATATAGTTATATCATATAGTTCTGAAATTTTATACTTTCGTTTTATAAATATTTTAGATGCTGATTAAAAAGCCTTTAAAATTAAATTTTGATTAAAAATTATTTATAATTCTAACGTTTTCTAATAGTAACTAGGGAGCCTAGTAATACGTAAAGCCATTTTTTTATCGCTTCAATTTTGTTTATTATATTAACGTCTCATTGTAAAGCAACCCGAGGGCTATTTTGGGATGGACATCGTCATTTTGAACCAAGGTCAAATGGCACATGAACTAGCACCCACCTCTCCACACCACATTACATCAGCGGAAGGACGTTTGGAATGACTGATTTAAAGTTCAAGAGACCCCTCACACGACGGTTCTTCGGTGGAATCGAGTCACGAACCTGAAACCCTCGGGTTTCGAAGCCGAGACCTTAATGGTAATGGTTTTATTTCGTGAAGTTTTAAAGAATATATTTAAGTATATTAAGAATTCTTTCATTATTTTAATGCATATATGCGTGTTTTCACCATATTAAATATATTTACTATGTGCACATTATTGAAAGCCATCACTATGAATAAATTTTTTTTAAAAAGTAGTATAAGGGCGAAGGAAACAAGTTTAAAGAATGATCATGTTACATTCCTTGTTGACCCCACATCTTCTTCAAATAAATTTAAAAATATTATCAAATTATGGAGCATCAGTTATAAAATATCATCAAAATGATTTATATATTATTTTGAATTTATTTTTTCCATTTGAAGTTTATTTCTGCACTAATGTTAGGTATTTTTTTAATGTTTTTTTTAAAAATGTTATTTATTCTTACGAATCTGTCTAGAAATCTACAAGTATTTGTAGATTCCTTTCAACATTTAAATGGATATCCATCTATTTATTTAAATGTTGAAAGGAACAACACACACTCGCTTGTACAATCCCTTTTTGCAAGGGGGGGAGGCTCATTCCCACATCTCACAGATAGAATACAAGGGAAGAACATCCCTGCCCGAATCAGGACTAGAACCCAGGAAGCCCATATCTCGGAGAAGAAGTGCTACCCCCAATCCAGGACAACAAAATTTTGTTAGTATCAAAACAATGTCAAAATTTCTATTCAACTATCCAAAGAAAAAGGTTATGTTCAAAAAAGCAAATTAGATAATTCTGTTCATACTACTAATTTAGACATAAAAATCATCGAATTATGGGAATGTATGAAAAATTCAAGGAAAATGTATCTGCTGTAGTCTCCCCAAATTTGCATTCTTTTAGAAAACGCTTTTTATGATATTTTCATATAACAACTTTTGGCGTGATTTAGCAGTTTTATTGAATGTATTATGTGATCTTTGGCGAGTCTTTAGGCTATTATATCCTGGAATGCGGTTCAAAGTTTGGGCATGCGAATTTGGGTTTTGAATGCTTTCTTCTCAACCAATTAAATTAAAAATTTCACCCAAAACTACACTTGTATTCTCACAAAATACCATACTAAACTTGATACATTTAAATCATTACGCTTTTTGGCTACAATGTTTACATATTTCTGAACTCATGATCTGGGCATCCTGGCTTCGTCATGGGTATGGTTGTTCTCCATCTGTTCTATCTCTGAGTTGTGTGAAAGTTCTCTCCTGTAAAAAGGGGTTGTGCAAGCGAATGAGTGAGTGGCAAAGTCGTACTCTTGGCTCCAGTAGGCTCTACTATAACAAGAGACGCACCCTATCGGCTTAAATCGCTGTCTTCGTTACAGCGGGCTTGTCCAATGGCAAGTGCCATAAGAAACAACTCATATTTCTGAAATATCGGGCCGAAGGCGGTGAGCCCCTTAATAGAGTTGGCTCAAATTCTGATAGATGTTTACACTATAGATCTTAAGATCTCTACACCGAATTTCATTCATCTCGTTATCTTCCTTTTGTAGTGAAAATTGGACAGCCAGAAAGACAGATGAACGGATTTTGAACTGAGCAGCCAAATGTTCGGATTTCGCTCAAACTTTGATAGAAACCTTCAAATTTGGTGTAATGATCATATACAAAATTTCACCTGCCTAGTTCAAATTATTTTTGAGATAAATTTATGACAGGTGACAGACGGACAGAAACTTTTTTATAAATATGCTTTTCGAATTTACCAATGTCTCAAACGAATTTTTTGACTATTACGATGTTTTCTCCATACTCGAATACAAAAATTCAAAAATGGCGCCATTGTTTGATATTTATTTTCAAATTTAGCTTATTCATTTGAAATGGTCACTTTTTGCGAGGAAAGGCAAATTGAGAACTTTTTTTCCTTTTTCCTTTCCCTCCTTTTTCTTTATTGCAATTACGTTATTATGCACAAGAAAATAATAAGAGTTTGGATGATCATTGGGATTATTTTAGCAGGATTGTAAAAATGCTCAACGTACCATTACAGACATACAGATGGACGTTTTCCAAAAATATACAGTCGATTCCGGTTGATCGGACCACATCGGGACGCGATCATTTTGGTCCTAATAACCGGCTGGTCCGATTACACGAACATGCCCTATGTTACAAGACGAGACGTCCTATACGTAATGTATTAAAATGTCATTATGACCTTTATTGTGTGGTGCACGAATATGGCGAACATACAAACTAGAACTACTGTTGCTTATGAACTTTATTCCTTGAAAAATAAATTTACAAGCAAATTCTTCGAAACTATCTACACGATACTCAGCATACGAAACACAATAAAAAAAAGTTCTTATCAAATTCCAGTCAACGTTTGAAGAACTTACTACCGAGCTGCCCGTTCTAAGAAACTAAGTGCTTGCTCACCTCTCGCTGGTTATTTTCCCTTTCGGACCTCCTGCTGTTCACAGGCGACTTGTGGTTTCTTTTTCATCTTCCCTGCCACGTTCTTTGGTCCGTTTAAACGGAATTTTGGTCCAAATAAGCGAAAAATATTAGGCTTATGTACATAGGATTTGTTTCGGTTTTTTAAGATTCGGTCCGAATAAGCGGCTGGTCCTATTACCCGGTGGTCCTATTAACCGGATTCGACTGTATTTTTTGAAGTCAGGGAAGTCTAAAACGTAAAGATTTATCATAATCTAGAGTTCGAATTTTTTGACGATTGCTATACTTTCGCTATATTACGTATATGCAAAAGCAAAAATTTAAAAATATTACAGATCCTTAAAATTTAACAAATCCATGAAATCATATTAAAATGGCTAAAAATGATATAAGATAAGAGCATGTATGTGTCTTGGTCGATATTTAAAGACTAAGATATTCCTAAGCTCTTTCTGGATTTTTCAATAAATTCAAAGAGTCACATGACATTCAAGGGAAGATAAAATGAGGCGAATGGTTGCATTTCGGACGCGCAATACTTCCGATGGAAAAACAAATTTCTAAAAAACATTATTACAAAATATGAAACCGATAATGCGCCTTTTTTTACAAGTGTTTTTTCCGATAAAGCTCTTACTTCTAAGATGATAAACACTTTAGAAAAAAATTCAAATACAATTTATTCTATCTGAATTTTCTGATGGTGGAATCTAAAATTACAGCAGCCGTATGAGCAAATGCGATTGGTAAAGAGAAATAAAATATCCTTGTGAGGAAAAAAAAAACCAAAAAAAAAACCGTCACTTTACTTAAAAGCGTGAGAACATTTGAAATTGACTAAGATTCATATGCCAAAAAATCATAAATAACCGGAGAATTGTTTGAATAGGGGAGAGAGAGTAAACAATTTTGATAAATGGATAATAATAATGATAAACTAATTTTTTAATGACTAGTTACCTAGATAGTCCTTTATTATAGCAGAATAATAAAAATATACAGTTTTATTAAGAAAAAACAAATGATGGTATTAAATTCGAGCAATAGACGAGAATTTTATCGTAGCTGATAGTTCCACCTCCAGGAAATATTCGATAACCATTTTGATAAAGATGAATTCAAAGGTAATAATGACAACGAAGATGTATTAATTGAGAAACCATTTAGAAAATAAGCAATGGAGCTTTACTATTTAACTGTTCTTCAAGGCTTGATACTTATTTTTAATAATCACAAATTATTATAATTATTATCATTTTACTTCTTCGAAAAGAAGAAATATATTTCGGAATTTCGTTTATAGGAAATTATATTGTAAAAGACACAAAAAAGTATTTTGTCGAAAAAATAAATATATAAATAATAATAAAAAAGCTTTCATTTTGAATATGGACTTAATTTTTTAAATATATAGCAAAATAATTTTGAATTATGTTCATATTTGTAAATTTTTAAAATAAAAAAATGTAAAAATCGAAATTTGCAAAAGTGAAATTCTTAAGATGAGAAATGTGAAATTCAGTGATGAAAATGGGAAATTCAGTAGGTGATTGTATGTACTGAAATTTCTATATATTGATTTCTTGGAAGCCTTCAAGTTTGATAAATAAGGTTCAAATGCATTTGAAATTTATTATTTTATATCTCTTTCTTTTGAGATGAAGGATCTGTTTTTTCTCAGATTCACCTTATATTTTTGTCCTTTTTTTCTATTTAACAAACATTGAAGTATTTACTTCATCTTATCAACTTAATTGACTACAACTGTTTGATTAACCTTAACTGAACTTTCTGTAATCAAGTGAAGTAACAATTAATCAAAATAGTGAAAGTAACCTAAGCACTTGCTAAGATCTTCGATATATTTTTTGTTCTTGTATGTGTTTTCTTTCTTACTTTTTTGTATGTCTTTTCGTTCTCTAAGTTTTTCTTATAAAGTTGGGGCAGCATAGCCATATCTGGCTTTTGCGCCATTAAAATACAAATCCGAATTCTTATAAAGTTTTCTTATCTCGATGCAACAATAAATATTCCATAGAAATATGTCACCTTATTAGGAGGTTAAATAAATTCGTAGGTCAAAGAGGTTAAATAAAGAAGTCAAAAACAAATCAATTAATTATAATTTGGAGAGAATAATGCAATGGACCAAAAATTAAATTTTCTTATGTAAATGAAAGGAAAATGAAACAATTATTAGATAAATATTTTAACAGCACAACGAAAAACAATTCTTAAGTTCTCGTATTTAATTCTTAATTCAGCATAGTTACGACTGTTAAAACATTTATCAGCCGAGATACAAGTGTTTGTACGTACTTACCATAGAAAAGATACATTCCATGAAGAATTAAAAAGGAAATTTCAGGAAAATTCGGTGAGGAATTTGCGGTTCTTCTTAAACTGCTCTTCATCTTCTGCAAACAAATCTTCATCATAGACCACTGCCGACTTTATTCTTCTTCTTGAACATTTTCAAGAAGAATGAATTTATAACCTTATGCTAATAACCTTGTACTAATACTAACTAATAAGTAATGACCTTATACTAATACTTATAACCTTATACTAAATGGAATTTTTCTTCCTTTTTTCGTTCTTCAATTATCATTCCTACATGTATATGTTTAGACATTTTTTTTTCTATAAACAAATTTCATCTAAACTGTAATCAATATTTGCAGTTATGGTGCTATGATACAAACCAAATTTGAATTGTCGAGTTTGAGTTATCGTATTAGAGATTCTTAATTGATTTAAAACACTCTTTATTGTCTGTGAAAGTTCCAAAATGCTGAAATTTGTCAATTTTTTTTGGTTGTATTTACTGAAACTGGCATTATTTTATTATATATATTTTTTATATTATAAAGTGAAAAAAAAAATTCTGTAACTCAATTTTGTCCTCTCTTAAAAAGCTTACAGGGGAATTGTCCTATTTAATCCCACAGTTACCTCAGTTCAAGTAAAACCATCGCACTGAATTGAACTGAGAATCAAAAATTTTCTCGTCGAAATCCTTTAAATGCGATGCCTAATTGGTGGAATGGATTAAAATTGGTTAAAAACTAAGCCAGATCTCATGTGTACTTTCAACCCTCCGAATGAGACCTTAAAGAAAGTTTTCAATTCTTGTGACAAATGAAGGACCAGGAATCGAAAGGCAAATATAAGTTCGCATTATATAACGCTTATGTGAATGTAGAAATAATTTGAGTGTACTCATTTCATTAATTAAGAGTGATTAATTATTTATTAACCATACAGAAACATTATCCTCTGTTATCATGTATGAATGAATCTCAATTAGGACTTCTCTCTTGTATACAGCCGACCACTCCGCCACCACTGAAAAGTAGCAGTATCGACAGGATTTGTTGGGGTCGACTGTTGAATAAGTATTGCCCTACCTTACATGGATCGATCAGTCAAACTAATATTTCTTTCGGGGTAGTAAATGGCTGTCTTTCTCCTCATCTGCAAACTCTCAAACAGTTGTAACGAAACTATTAATCTTTAGCATCATATCCTTCAGGATTTTGAGATGACCAGGTACCATCAGTACTGTACTTAAATCATTATTTACAATTTTCAGGTCATTCTTTAACTCTGAGATCTCCATACATTCCATTAAATAGTGGTAAACTCATAATCATGACTGTTTTGAAAATCTCAGAGTGACCGCTGGGCATATGTTTGATCTGAATCTTTGTCCTGAATCAATCAGAGGTATCAATAGCAGTCATGGTTATAGTTGGGAAGAACCTGCAAACACCTCAGAATTCCTTCGGTTACTCCTGTGCACCTAAGGTATCTAGTCATTTGACTGCCAATCCATCTTTATATATGAAGAAAAGAATGTTTGGCTACCTAGCCATCTTCTATATATCTAACACATCACCATGCTTTACCATCTTCTTGAATTCGAATTGAATTTTCCGAAATTCCTTCATGCAAATTTTTTCCTTTATTCTTTTAGTTCTATTCATTTTTTCCCTCTTTATAGTTAATTATTATCTAATAAGTAAACACTCTCAATTTGACTTGCGCAACTTCTTACAAATTAACCTCATTAACATGCCGTTACTCTACTCAGCAGTTATGTTCGGAGGTTTAGGACCTTCAATTCAAGCACTCTGTGTTACTTCCCTCAAATCGGCAAGTATCGGAATAGCATCTGCGAAAGCAATTAACATACGTTTTTGACAGGTGAAGATTAGTTAAAAACGTTATTACGCATTTAATTGTACTTGAGGAAGGTCTTTTGTAATTTGATGGCCATTTTCTTTAATAATGAAGGACTCCCAAATTAACTATCTTATCGTATGCATTTTATTAAATGGACCAGAATTTATTCCTCGCATTGTTTCACAATGTACAATTACAAAATGAATCAACTCGTGATGTACATATTAATATCTAAATTTTATTTATTTACTTTCTAGTATAGGCGTTTAGGATTTTTATTTCTTTTTCTTTTATTTATTGCATGAAATGCATTTTGTAGATTTTAAATTCATCAGAATTTTATAAGCACTGCAACAGAAATTAAGAGCGTACATTTAAACAAAATTTATAATTTTTATTGCTTCTTTGGTTTTTTTAAATTTATTTCAAGACCTTTGCTGGATAAGATATTATTCGCATCTTATTACTAAATGATTAAATTTTACTTTTTCAAAATGAATGTATAAAAAAAAGTAACAAAAGATGACAAAAAAAGTGTTTTAAAGTTTATATTTTAAATAAAAGAAAATAACTCTAATTACAATATTTTTTCTTCTCTAAACAAAATTAGTTAAGTAAATTTAGATTTTGATCAAAATATTTTAATAAAAAATATTTAAATATCATTTTAAGAAAATCATATTTTTGAAACTACTATACACATTACAATAAGCGATACATGAATTTAAAGAGAAATATAAGTTTCATACATAATATACATAAGTTTCTTCAATACAGATGTTTGATTTGTGACCCTTTTGTTACACAGCATGCTTTCCATCTGCAATACATTTCGTTTCAAACATTTTAGAGCATTCAAACATTTCATATTTTGTGGGTATGCAAAGTATAAAAAGTTTGTTTAATTAATAAACAAAAAAAAAAGTAATTGAATACAACAGAATTAAATACAAAAAAATTAATAAAAAATGAAATTTAATATAATTCTGATATTTTAAATATTTACTTGGTATTCTTTTATCAAAGGAACTAATTACTAAAAAAATTCCCAAAAATCTGTGCTTTAATTATTTTTTTTGTATCTGTATATTGCAAAAATAATTCAGAGATTTTAATATAATTTTTTTTTTCACCTTTGATAGCTCATTGGAACAATTAATAAACAATTCATTTATATGAAGTCTGAAAACAAAGAATCTTTATATTTCGGTGCATTTGCGAACCTATTTTTAGGAGCAAGAAAACGAAAACCATCTCAAGAGGAAATTAGAAGATTTCAAGACGTCATTTCCATTGCGTCACTTCCTTCAATCAGTGTCTAAACCGGAACTAACTTCGAGCGGGCTGACTGAATGACAACAACATGGCGGACGAGTTGACTTGTACCAGTGAAGCGATTCAGAAGTTCCTAGTAGATAACGGTGGAAAAGTCAGTAATCAAGAATTAGTTAAACATTTCAAAAAATTCTTAAGTGGACCAAATAGTTTACGTAAGTTTCAGTTTTATTTCATTTCTTATTGATATTTAAAGAATTTGCTGAAATATGACAAGGCCCGTTTTAAAACCCGTTATATGATAATTTTTATATTTGTTTTCCGGGTTTGTGCATTTTTAATTGAAATTAAATGCATTTCAAGTTTTTTTGCTCTGGTAGCTATATTTATGGATTTATAGAATTTCAACCCCATTTTAAAATACTATCTTATTGAGTATTTTTTATTTTTGTTTACATTTTTTGATTCAAAGTTTTAAGCGTGAAAAGTTTGAAATCTATTTAATATCAGCCCATTTCATTTTCAATGAGATATTTCTGTGGTTATGCAAGTTTTTCACTATTTTTTTTTCTTTATATATTCAATAACCTGGAATATATTTCGCCTGGATTACAATAATATGCAAAAATTTATGTTTTCAAGTTTGTTTACATTGTATTTTTTCAAGGGAAGTAAATGATTTCTCGATGAAAAGAAGTTAGACCGTTTTCATAAATGTATTTTATATGCATGTTTTTTTTTTAATTCTATAATTCTTTTTGCTGTTACTCAGTTACTTTCTTTCCTTTTTAGTTAATTTTCTTGAACTTTTGACAATTTGAAACTAATTCTTAATTCTGGAAAATTCTTTTTGAACATGAATTATATTTTATACTTTTCATTTGGCTTTTTGTATGTTTTATTATATTATTTTGTTAAATATTCTATTTCTTTTACAAAGCAATAAAAGTGCCTTTCATTTATTTTGAAGTAAAGAACTGTCACAAGTTCTGTCTTTTTAAGTGCAGAAAACTTTTATTAATATTTATTAAATTATGAAAAATAATGAGATTTTCAACTCTTTTTTATGAGAAATAAAAGTGTAAAAATATTTGAATAAAAGGAAAAAAAAAAATTAAAAAATATCATCAAAAAATTTGTACAGTTCTCATTTTTATTCAAGTTATATTTTGTCCATATATAGCTTATCATTAACAAAAATTGCCTTTGAATGGCTGGTTAATGTAAATTAATGTACGTGAAATGCTTTAGGTGATAATATTTCCTGCATTAAAAAGCATTTATTATAAATTGATCTTTAAATTTGGGGAAAAAATCTTTCCATTCAGAATAAATTATATAATTTCTTTCATGCTACAACAAAAATAAAATAATAGTTTTCGTATTAATGACTGCATATTATTTGAAATAAGAAAAACTTTGTATGTACAAGGATGACAGATAAGTATTACTTATTTGTTGTAACATTCTTTTATATTTGAAGAATGGTGTTTATGATGTAATTGACATACTCTTATTATTCATTATTTGATTATTTTGTAATGAATGTTTCTCAAAACACTCATTGGTAAAATAAAAATTTTAATCATTAATTTAAAGAATAAATGAAACAAATATGAGAACAGGGAGAATTTTTTCTTAGAATTTCCAAAATTGACTCAATTAGTTTTACTACAAAAATATTTATATTTTGTTAGTATAATTTTACTTTTCAGAAATACGTTTTTTATAAATTGTCTTCATAATCAATATTACAGATAAATTTAAACAACTAAAAGAAATTTTTGTTCATCAGCTTTGACAATTGATGAATTTGCATATGATAGGTATTCTGTTTGTATATTGTTGGAGATTTTTTAAAATGTAAAATCAACTTATGGTTTGCATGCAAAAAAAGTTTTTCTTATTTCAAAGTCATCTTAATGACCTTGGCAATTCCAATTTTTACTAATATTGAAATATTGTTATACTTGTTTTTGAACTTTGGTGAATTTTAGTGACAACCATTATCACAACAGACATTAGTTTTGAAAAAACCTTTTAATCTGTCATCTTGTCGAGTAATTACTGACTATATTTACTATACATTTAATACACAAATGCCTACATTCCATTGCTAAATTCATTTAAAGATGCCATAGATGATAATTTTCTATTTTTAGTGTGGACGTAATTTTTCATAATATTTGAAAAATTTCAAATTTTAGTAGATTTTTAATTTATATGTATATAAGAACATCAGGACTTCATAAATTACTAAATTAAAAGGAAATTGTGAATTTCTATGGACTATTATTTAGTATATATTGTCAAATCTAATTAGTTTTAGAATCATCAAATTTATAAATGTCTATGATAGCTTGGTGAATACCTCAATGGAAATTGAAGGTATAAAGAGATCTAACTATTCTTCAATTCTTGATTTAGCTTTATATTTTAAATAATTTTGTTAATAACTCAACTCTTATAAATCCGTGGCCATTGTCGTACCTTGTAGTATGTGGATAAATGAAAGAAACATACTCTGATCTTTATGAACCATACCCATATTTACTAGATGAAAGCAGAATACATATCCATATGTACCAGATGAAAATATAAATGCCAATCATTCACTTAGCTTTTTAAAAATTCATTGCTCATGATGCCTATGACATCATAATTATACAACATATTAAGTATGCTAAATTTATTCTTAACTGGTATTAATGTTGTTTGTTTTGCTGCATTTATATCTCAAACTGCCTGCTCAAATCGTAGAATTTATGAAATATGTATCATGGTCAGGCTAGTTTTGTTCAGTTTCCATTCAGAGTTATTAACTAATGATGGAAAGAATTTTTGAAATCCATATTATTTGTTTGAAATACATTATTATCAGATACTATGTCAGAAATCCCTTGAGTACCCATTTGATGCATCATGGTCAGGTTAGTTTTGTTCAGTTTCTATCCTGAGTTATTAACTAATGATGGAAAGAATTTTTGAAATCCATTATTATCAGATACTGTGTCAGATATCCCTTGAGTATCTATTTAATGTATAATGAATAAGGATGATGTATAAGGCTGCCGAGTTCAGTCTGGTGATCAAGGCAAACATGAACATAATGATAATGATGTTTACTGTTTAGAGTGCTAATGGGGTATAGAGAATACAAAAGATTTTGTAAATATGAGTAGCTGTATGCCAAAATATTAACTGTATTTGGGAACTTAATATTGGAATTTCCACAATATTTCGATTTAAAACAATTTCATTTTATGTATTTGATGCAGTAATAATTCCTTTTGTATTAAGCCCTTAGGCTTGAGAATTGGCTTTTAACAGGTTTTTTTTATGATGAGTTTAAAAATAGACAATTCATATTTATTGATATATTTTTTGAATTATACGTATGGATAAAATAAATTTTTAAATATTAACATACACAAAATTGTCATTGCTCAAATATTATTGTTATGTGGTATAATCATATAATTGTATTGTTGTATACAATTCAATTCAAAAGTTAATTTTTCGAAGCTGAAATCTATCAAATCAAATATATATTCTGTTTAGAAAGGTGATTTAGCCTCTAGAATTTTTGTTGTTGTTATTAATAATGAATTTACAAGGATTTGCATTTTAAATATCTATACTCGTTATCATGTTAAAGAACTAATTTTATATTGAGGAAATAGTTATACTTGTGTCATGAAATTTTCAAGTTAGAATTAATATTTAATAATTAATTTCTAATATCTTTTATATAATTTTTTTCATATCTATCTTTTTAAGTATCTGAGATATTAATTTCCATTTTTCTTTTTAGCTAATGCAAGAGCAATTTTTAAGGATTATGTGAATGCAGTTGCATCAATAAAAGTAGAAGATGTAAGTAATTTACATTATATCTGATATATGCTGAATGAATATTCTAATGTCTTAAAAGTAAATCTGTTGGTTTTATTTTTAATTATAAGATAACATTTTTTAATCAAAATTTATAGAAAATTGTAGCAATATATTAATTTTTTTAAAGTAGTAGATATGGTTATATATTTCTTTTTCTTTTGAACTATGATTTGAAGAAATCATGCTTATAATAAATTCAGGACTTCTATAAGTTTTTCCATATTTATCTGAAATTTTTCTGTAGAATTTTCTTTTAATAACATATGTAAGAAATATTATATTAGTATAAAAAGAACTTTCCATAGATTTCATTTTTAAAAACTGTAAAACGACGCATAAAAAGCCAGATCTAAAAATAGTAATTTTAAAAGTGAATTTAAATGCTAATGTAAAGGTATTTTAGTCATTGCCAGATTCGACCCTCGTCAATGTCTTATGAATTTGATAACATTAATATTCAATTAACCGTTGCATATAAGCTGTGTCCTAGCTTTTATCACCATTATTAGGAAAAGTTGTTAATCTAATAATTTTATAACAAGAAATGCTTTGCTTCCATTTGGCATAAAACATTGAATAAGATATGGAAAATTGTGGAATAAACTAGGATTTCACTGGTAAAGTTTTTATAAATTTAATATGCCATTAAAAATTGTAGTGCTTTTGTAATTAAATTTTAATTTTTATTCCAAATTATTTTTGTGCAAGTAGTTGAAATTTTATGAAATGAGTTTTAAATATTTTTCCAACACTTTTCTTAAATTTCTTTTTTTGTTAGCTTATTGTAAGTCTATATTGCTTTTACGTGCTGTGAAACTGTGAATAAGACATGAAGTATGCATGAATTAGTAAGAAAATTCTATAAACTTGCTTTAAAATTGATTTTTCATACTTCATTTTAATCCTTTTTTTTTTCATGATTCTTCTTACCAAGCGGGAAATTTACCGGAACCTAGAGTGGGAAATAATGTAGCTTTTGTTATTTGACTAATTGTGATTTAGATAGTATTAGTACTATATTTCATTATAGAATGATCTCTTTATGAAGACATCATTCACCAAAGCTCATTGGCTGATAGATTTAGTTTTTGGTGGTGTATATTTGCTAGAAATTTCTTTTTGTGCTTTTTATTTATTAATTATTGGAAAATTAATGAACTTGACAATATATTAAGTTACTGAAATTAGTTCGAATGACTTATTTCTTGTTTAGTTAGTTACATTTTTTTAATAGTCCTAAATTTATAGTCAATTCATATTCATGCATGAATTCAAAATAATCTTATTAAGTTTCGGAATATATATATATATATATATATATTCTATCTTAATTTTCATTTTTGATAGAAATTGATCATTATTTATCATAATTTTCAAACTTAATATTTTTTGTCGACTTGTTATCTGTTTAAGATCTAAGATGTTAAAAAACTTATTATCTTACAATCTTCCCCCCACCCCTGGCAGACATTTTTTATAATTCTAGCTTAATGGCTTGCTTATAGTTTTGATTCTGTATTCTGATATATGCCTTGAAAAGTAAAACTGTTAAATTTAAATTCAAAATTTTCAATTTTAATAATAAATTTTAAAATACTTCTAAGGATTAACAAATCAGAGATTAAGTACATACAACAAATGAGGATTAATTGTTATAAAATAATTTGTAGTAATAAAATTGTGTTTCGTAAATTCTAATTTTTATTTGTTTGTCTTTGCATAGTATTGCATAGTTGCAATGAAAATTGATTTTTTATGTTTTTTAAAAATTATTTCTAATATAATTGAAGAATAATGTAGAAGTAGTGTTAAAAAGGAATTTGAAAGAAATATTTTATGGGGTTTGTGGAATTTTTGCTTTGAATATATTTTGCTGCTTTTTTTTAACCAAGAGCCCATAAAGCTCATGAGATTTTTGGATTTAAAATAATTTTTAAGCCTAATTATTTCTTCTATAAATGTCATATATAAGTTATAAAATATCATAATTCGATACATTTGGGACATACATATAAATAATTCTAATTATACTCAAATCACATTGCTATTATTCTGTTTGAAGCAGAAATGACATATCCTTTAATATAGATATTTTATATTGTGAATAATGAGTTTTGCTTAAGCCATCAAAAGATTATTGAACTTCTGATCTTGTATGTAGAACTATTCCCCCAGCCTTAGCCGTTGATCTGATTTCGCGATCTTTTATTTCATATAAAAGTTTAACCTCGATGTATTATCAATGATTGACTCCTGTTAACGAAACTATTTTCTAAGGTAAATTAAAAAAAGTTTCTTTACTCTGGAGTAAAAACAACAACAAGATTCTTAATTCGTTCAATTGTTACAAAATTCTCGATTCCAACTACTACGTTGATTTCGCCTGTTTCCATGAAGCACTTGGCATTTACATATATCATAAAAGGCTGTCTTTCTTCTCCATCTTCATTTCGTGATGTAGAGATAAGTAAAATTATGGTCAGGGCTCGACTAAAGCAGGGGCATGCTGGGCAGTTGCCCTGAGCTCCCAAATCCGAGGGGGCCCCCAGATCGAAAAATACAATTTTTCAAAGTTGTCCGATTCACATAAAGGCCAATAACTTTAGCAAACTTTGCTTTAAAGTATTTAAATCACGTGGAATCAACTAACCGGAATGGTTTCCCCAAAACTTTCTCGCATACTTTCTGATAAAGGTGTTATGCCAGAGAATGCTGTGCATGGCGTTCAGTAATTACAGAAAATTAACCTTTGAAGTTAATTCAGCATTTTTATTGAATCTTTTCGTATCAGTCATGGTGAATTTTTTCACGATTTATTCCAGGCGTATTGTTAATATTATCAAAAAATCGAATTTGTGTTTTAGGTGCTTTTTTCCCATCTAATTTAAACCAAAATTCAATGCATAATATACAATTCATGCGTGCCAAATTCAATGCATCTAACTAATACCGTTGTAGAGCTATCGCTTATATATGTTTCTGAAAGTACAGACCGACAGACAATCAACTCGTTGTTGAATTTGGATCAAAATTCGACAGGTGTCTAACTATGGATGTTAAATTTGTATACGGAATTTTATCTATTTAATTTTCATCGTTTTATAACTATCTTGTTAATTTATATTCGAACAGTTAAACCGACGGACTTCCCCCGAACAAATGGTTCTTAAAATTTATAGAAATTTACAAATTTGGTGTAAAGACCTTATATTAGTTTTCAATCGTCTAGCTCAAAGCGTTTTTGAGTTTTCTTTGTCACTGACGGACAGATGGACATTTTCCTAAAATGTATTTGTAAAATGTACTCGGGGAGATCTGAAACATGGAGATTCGTTAAAATCCCGACATCGAATTTTTTGACTATTTCTATTCTTTCTGTATACTGCGTTTACGAGAAAGTGAAAAAATATTATTAGTTATTTTACCAATTTGTTTGTTTAAAATTACGTATAAAATTTGTTTAAATGCGATTTATTGAAGAAATTAAACTTGAAAGTGATCCTCAATTAAATGTCTTGTATGTCATTTATAATGTTTTGTTGCTTCATTTATAATGTTTGTTGCTTCATTTATAATGTTTGTTGCTTCATTTATAATATTTGTTGCTTTGGAGGGATTAAAGTCAATTTATTATTTTTGAAATCGAAGAGAAAAAGGCTTCCTTAATTTCCTAACCAATTTCAATTTTTAAGGACTTCATCACCGGCATCCTGGCATAGGGGTAGCACTTCTTCCCCGTGTTCTGGGCGTCCGGGGTTCGAGTCCTGGTGCGGGCATGGTTGTTCTATCTGTGAGGTGTGTGAATGAGTCCCCCCCGCCCTGTAAAAAGGGGTTGTGCTGGCGAATGTGTGTGTATGTGCCATCTTCATCTAAACTAGAAGTCAGACTTCTGCCTTAGGATGCCAAGGTGTTTTTACCCCCAGAAGCCACTGCATCTCCTTTCCGCGTTAACATGGACACGGCGTCATCATTAAGGACTTAATCCAGCTCTGAATATAGTTGAAAAGATTCGAACTGTTTATTCGATGGGCTAGTCCGAATATTGCGCCATTGATGTACATTTATAGCTATTGGAGATAGTTAGGATCGAACTAGGGACCTGATGGTGAGTAGCCAGATAACATAACCACAAGAGTAAAAAACGATCATTCAATCTTGAGGGTGCTATCTGACTTATAAAGCTTCCACTACACATCCGGGATGGCCTGGTGGTAAGGTCTCGGCTTCGGAACCTTAGGGTTTCAGTTTCGAGACTCGATTCACCCGTCGTGTAAGGGGGTTTGTTGCACATTAAACCCGTCAGGCCAAACGTCCTGCCGCTGGTGTGGTGTGGAGAAGTGGGTGCCAGTTCAGGTGTTCGTATTTGACGTTGGTTCAAAATGACGAGGTCCGTCCCAAAATACCCCTAGTATTGCTTCAAAAGGGGACGTTAATATAACTAAACTAAACTGTCTGTCTCATTGGAATTTAGAATTTTCAAACGTTTTATACGGCTTTCTGCAAACTTGAATACATCCTTTTTGCAGCAAACCCTTCAATTATGTTTCGTATTCTATTTTTGAACAAATATATATTCATAAATTTTTTTTTCTAGTCTTGTATTCTACTAAGCATTTTCAATATATCCTTTGAAACTTTAGGAATAATCATACAGAATTTCCAGCTTTGAATTGTCTATCTATACATAGTGCTCCTCAATCACAACTGACTCCAGAGCATGTTTTTAACTGTCAAGCCGCTCCCTCTTCCTCCTTGGAGCACCACCCATTTAGATCCTCCATTGCCAACGGGCTCCAGAACTGACAGATCCCGTCACCAAGACTTTTGGTGGAATAGAGACTTTATTGGCACTTTGCACCTTTATAGACACGACAACAATAATTGTCTATCTATATTAATATTATCAGATGTTCGTCATCTGACGGTGGTTCAGAATGACGAGATCCGTCTCCAAATAGTCTTATTGTTGCTTTACGACGGTACGTTAAAATAACTAAACTAATCCACTACACATCCCTTTAAAAAAGTTTTGTACGCAATCGGAAAGAAATTAGAAAAATATATTTAGCAGATACTTTTTAAAAAAAATAAAAGATCATTATGATTTTTTTTTTACTAATATAAAACTAGGTTTTTTTAAAAAAAATTTCTTGTAACACTTTTTTTTTGTTGTATTATTATTTTTATTTTGTTGTATTACTTTTTTATTTTGTATTATTTGGTATTTTGTTGTATTATTTTTTAAATTTTTGTTGTATTATTTTTTTAATTTTTGTTGTATTATTTTTTTAATTTTTGTTGTATTATTTTTTTAATTTTTGTTGTATTATTTTTTTATTTTTGTTGTATTATTTTTTATTTTTGTTTTATTATTTGTTTTTGTTTTATTATTTATTTTTGTTTATTATTTTTTTGTTGTATTATTATTTTTTTTGTTGCTTTATTTTTGTATTATTATTATTATTGTTGTTGTTGTTGTATTATTTTTTATTTTGTTGTACTTTTTTTGTTGATTATTGATGAGAAATGTAATTTTTCTTTTTTCAGGGTGTCAAGTACATTATTTTGAAAAAGAGAGGCTACGAGGGCAAAAGCGACACCAGCTCGAGTTCCGAACAGATCTCGGAAGAGAGCCAGAATGACTCCAAGAAATGCCGGCTTAGCGATGATAAAGAATCTGCTAAAAACAAAGAGACTTCGAATCAATCAAACATATTGCACAGCCACTCGAGTCCATCCATTCTCGGCATGGCATCTCCGCAGGCCCAGAATGCTGATCACGCCGCACCGGCTGCGACGTCACCCATATTCTGGAGTTCGGACCTGCCCCCGGGGCACGTGCCCCAACCTCCGCCGAGGAGGAAGTATTCCATGAAAGGAAAAGAAAACCGGGGAACCAAGTTTGAAGAGAGTATACGGCAAATATACGAGGAAAAAGAGACCACAGTAAGTATTTCTTGCATGTGTATGTAAGGACTTAAAATTTTTCGAAATATATGGCTGATTCGAAGATATTGAATATGTTTTTAATTTTTAAGCTCGCTTTATTTCATTTTCAAAGACAGTTAAGCATATTTACAAGTGGCGCGAACAAGCAGTAGCGGCCAAAAATAGTGGAGGGAGGTTGAAATTAATTTTTCATTCATTGTCTTATATAATATTTTTTGATAGGGAAAATATTCTTTACAGTGCTAATATATTGGGTTGGGGAATAAGTTCGTAGCGTTTTTGTCAAAGACTTTTTTTTGAAAAGAAAATCATTAGTAATAACAATCGTTTATATATTCTCCGCTGTTGTTTACGACCTTCCACCACTCGACCGATTTGTCGATGCCGTTCCCCCCAAAATCGTGCAATTTGGTTTTTAAGGTCCTCTTTATTGTCAAAGGTAACTCCCCTCATATAGTTCGGCAGGGAGCGGAAAAGATGGTAATCCGACGGCGCAGGATCCGGTGAATACGGGGAATGCTGAAAGACCTCCATTCAAGCTCTTGGAGTGCGGCTTTGACGACTTGTGCAACATTGGGCCTGGCGTTGTCGTGAAGGAGTATGGTTTGGCCTTGTCGATGGGGTTTTTTCAGTCGTATAGCCTCTTTCATGCGGTGTAGCTGGGCTATGTAGAGCCCCTTGGTGACTGTGACATTCCTTTCGAACATTTCCCAGTACACCATGCCCTTCCAGTCCCCCTCTCCCAAACGCAGATCATTGTCTTCTTTGGATGGAGGTCAGGCCTGACCATTTCCGTTCTGCAGACTTGCTTATGACACCTTCTCCGCATTCGTTGCAGATGTCCCGTGCAGCTTAAGCAGCTTTTTTGTCTGGATGAAAAGCGAGGAAAAGGAGGTGTCGAAAATGTGGATTTTTACCTCCTGGGCATTCCATTTCTAAGCCTTAAAAGTAATCAAAAATTAAATTACTGAGAAAGGCGATTAGCACAGTTTTGTAGAGCAGAAGGAGCTCTATCGAATGAATACTATATATTTTGTCAAACAGCAAAACAATCGTTGGAGAACAACGTAAATATAAAAACGCTATGAACTTATTCCCCAACAAAATACTATTAACACGTTAAATGGCACAGCGATTTTCTGAAATCTGGCCTAAAATGACACTAACTAATTTGAACCAACTTTTATAATGATATTTTTTATTCATTTTTTAATAAATTTTCTGTTCGTGCAAGCCAGCATTGATTTTTTTGTTCTTTTCCCTGAAGCCATCTATCGATATTAGCACTGATATGCTACGAGTTTATTCGTAGCTGTACAAAAATGGCAAGTAAACACAGAACGAGATAACTCGTCTTAGAAAAGAACGCAATCTACGAGTTATCTTTTAGTTGGCAGTTAAGATTCGGTGAGGGATTTCCAACATGCCAATCACAAGGAAAACAAAGCAGGGATATTTTAAAAAGATGTTTTTATTAGACATTTTTCTAGCCTTTCGCGCGGAGCGTGTGAAAGTCGGCTTCTAACCGATTCAGTAATTTTGCAAACCTTCTGTTGAATTAATTAAGCAGAGAAAGTGGGATTGGATCATGAAATAAGAGAATATTTTAAAGTGACTTTGATATAGGTTAAATTAAGATAAAACTTCCGAATTAATTTGGATGTTAAAATATCATTATATGTATATCTGATAGCAGGTAACTGCAGCAAAGGTATAGTCATACGAATGAAGGTGATTTTTATTATTCTTTTCTGTTTTTGTTAAAACCAAAAAAACAAAACAAAAAAAAAACATTTGTTTTACAATAGAAGACATTGAGGAAATATTATAAAAATACAGTGATAAATATTAAAATTTTAAAATATGCCCAATTTAAAATTACTTTTTAAAAATTGAATAAAAATTATGCATTATAACAAAACAGAAAATGACCTAGAATTAGAAAATTCGCAGGTTTACACATGCAAAAGTGCTTTATATTTTTGGCTATGGTGCTTAAAAAGTGCTTAAAGTATTTAAGTTTTGCAGCACTTTCTCACTACGCACCTTGTTATATAAGATAATTTGGTTTTAACATATAAGTCTGTTATATAAGATGTTTTGATCATATCACATTTGTTTCAGCTATAGAATCGACTATAGATTGCTTAAGCATACAATTTTTCTATTCATAGTTTTCATTGGTGGAATGAAATATTACTTTCAAAATGTTTTTCCGTATTTTCATAAAAGCAATGCTTGTCCTTCAAACATTCACAGATTTCTAACCGATGTGGAACATGCAAGCGGCAGTTAACAAAAGCCGCACTATACTGAATTTGAATAAATTTTCGTTTTCTCTAAAGAACGGTTTGGAAACCACTCGCGTTTCTTTTCCTGCGGATGTTGGTGGTCATTTCAAGCATCCGTTTTTACTTCCTTTTACGGCTCTTACGACCACTTTTAAACCTTTGTCCATCGGGAAGTGAAGAAGCAGTGTGTTCAACCAAGTAAATGACAGTCTTCATCGATTTATTATATATGTTGAGTTTTGGCAAACGAATTAAATTTGTGAGTATAGTCTCGGTTATGAGTGTTATTGTCTTAGCCAAGCTACTTTTTAGCTTTTCTGATTTTTTAAAAATGTATTGTGCGATTTTCTCTTGGAAGTTAAATTTTTAGAAACGGGAACATTAAAATTAACTTTGTAAAATTCTGAATTAAAAACGAGTCAAATTTATCGCTTTTGAACTGAACCAATCTTGTATGTTCACTCTAAGGCTTGCTTTATTCGTATAGTTGTAACCGTAACTATTTCAAATTTGTCACTTTTAAAGTGAACAAATCTTTTATATACATTCCAGTGCTTGCTTTATTCGTATAGTTGTAACCGTAACTATTTTCCTCGGCCCTCTAGCGGCCACTGCCACGAACAGTCAGTCCTTGTCTTGGAAACGGAATGCATAATGCATGCATGAAAAGCACGTAAATATGATGTAGTCTCCGAGTATTATTTTAATGCATATATGTTAAATGTTATTGTCTTAAATAGTTTTGTCCCCGTGTAAATCATGTCCTATAATTTCATTAGATGCATTTTTAACTAAATTGGCATGATTTTAATAGTCTACCCTGACAGAATTAAAATTTTGGCGCTCTTTCGGTCACATAGCGTGTTCTCAATTAATGAGATAATCTACGTTCATCTGCATTATCTGAGATAATCCGTATACAATTACTAGCCGCCTTTGGCGACCAGCTGGTTCGCCATGAGTAAAGCGTTCTAAAATTTTCAATTAAATCACATATTCATTAGCCTTGAAGTAATTCCGGGCATTGATTGACCTGAAATTAGTATTTTCTTTAAGATGATGGACGGAAAGTTCTAAAAGTACACCTTTTCCTAGTAATATTCTTTAATTTTATAAATCCGTCAGTTTTAACCATCGGTTATGCTTCCAAAATATTAAAAAAAATTTCGATGATGTTGCCAAAATATTAAATATGTTTTTTTAAAGAAAGCGAGAAAGGGAAAAAAGTATTAAATTAATGATACAGATATTGCAAACGATAACATAAATATGCCATTAAGTCGGGATTTCAATGCATATCCTGTCAAAATTCAATCAAGTTTACCGTAAATGAAGAAGATTTATTGAGTTAATGGTATAGATATTGCAAACGATTGTAGAAACCTTTGCTTTGCATTTATTTTTCAAAGAAAATATCACATTTTATATTTCTTTTATTTTATCCAGTCACGTGCTGAAAGTTGCATTTCTGTAGATTTATTTTGCGATGATATTTTTTTTATTTGAACTTCCGGCATTCTTTTATTTTATCCAGTCACGTGATAAAAACATGGTTAAAATATTTCTTTAAAAATTCATTAAAAATAGAAGTTTACATTATAAATTAAAAAAACTGATACCATTAGAAAGCTAATTTTTTTATCTTTAAATTGATATAAAAATCATGTTTATGCTATAATATTTTCGGAAGTTATAGCGGAAAAACGTCTAAATTTCGCTTAAATTTTAATTAATTCTAATTCTAATTAAAAATTCGAAAAAAGGGCTCCGAGGTGCACATTCCGGACCTCCAAGGTATACATGTACCAAATTTGGTAGCTGTAGGCCCAACGGTCTGGCCTGTAGAGCGCCAACACACACACACACACACACACACACACACACACACACACACACACA
>JAPMOQ010035005.1:5731-21673 GCA_026543055.1 Argiope trifasciata | reverse complement strand
TTAATTTGATTCATTTTATTGAAACATTTGTTATTAATTTGATTCATGTGACAATCTATAGACTTGTCGATCCTTAAGTTTGTTTAAGCATTCCCTTTATAGTAAAATTTGTGTTGAATGTAAATTAATTTAATTCACAAATTTCAAAGTTCTGTAAATTATTTCACATATCCGATTCTCAGATGCCAAAATCTTAATGCCTTCCCTCCCTTTTTATTAAATTCTTTTGACAAATTAATTAAATATTAAAGAAAATCTTAATAGTTAAATTTCTGTGGATGTTAGTCTTTCACTGAAAACGATAAAAGAGACATGTGAAGATGAATCATACTCAGTTCGAGACATTATCTGAGTAATTGTTGACTTTAAACAAGTTCAACTTACTTGGGTGAGATAAGTAATAGTAATCACGTTGTCCTGTTAAGAACCTAACATTTTTAACACTGTTTTGAATTTTAGATCCATGAGTAAATAGTTTGTAAATAGTTGTCAAACTATTTATGATATACATTGATGCATTACAGTATTTATATATATATTGAGTATTAATTTTTTTTATCAAATAATTTATTTCTGAAAACAATTGAAGACTGTTTTATCGTTGTTTCTCGACAGTTGGACGAATTTTGTACTAATAATACTTAATTAGAAATAAAATGTTAGTAATCATTTTTTATTCAAATAAAATAAAACATAAATAATGATATAATAACACATGAATTTATATTAAAATTTAATTTTTTAAATCTTCTAATTAATTTTTAGGCTTAAACAGTATTGATTTAATAAGCATTTAATGTAATTTAAAGTTTTAAAAATGCCTTTAAAAATTAAATATTTTTTAAAGCATTTACAATAAATTAAAGTCAAATAATGCTTTTAAAAAAATGTGTTCAATTTTCCAATTTTCTAATTTCTGCGAAATTTTGGAGGATCTGAAATTTTATTCGAAATTAAAAAATTTAGTCATTATTGTTATTTTTTTATAATTACAAGGCTGTTTTATTTTGTTTGAAAACTTGCTAAAAACTTGTTTTGTGCTGTTTGAATTACTTGTATGCTTAAATTGCTGTATGAAAACTTTTTTTTTTTTTTTTTTGCCTGATTGATTTCTTGTTCAAATAATGACTATTGTGATATGAAAAATATTTTTGATATTCACAAATAACACTCAGGGTTTTCATACAATTTCAATTATCACATGTTTATAACGAACTAATTACTCAAAATTATTATTTTAAAGACAAATTAGAATTAAAAAAATATTTTTTATTAAAATATTATTTTTTTGAAGATGATCTTATTTCAAATACTTGTTACCTGGATTTCCATTTCTATACTAAATATGTGTATCTTTGTTAAAGATGGGGAAGTCGTCCCATATTTTATTTTTAGATTGTAAATTCGTCACCTTCCACTTCATGGGTGTTTTCTGTATTTTTAGACTAGTCCCAGAAATGAAGAAATCCGGGAAGTGGTGAGCCCTGGCAGTGTGAAAGAAAAAGCGCACTTGTTGAATAAGATGGCAACGGAATCGGATATCACCCCGAAGCAACCATATGTTCCTAGCAGAAGAAGAGAGCATCGAGATGACAAGGTGAATATTTTATTTTTTTATGCATTAATTTAACTTTCATACAATTTAATGTTTGTAAAGATGAAATTGCATGAAAAACATTTTTTTTTCCTTTCATATTTTTGTGTGTTTCAATATTCAAATATTTTCACAACTTAATTCATTGTAATTAAATTTTGATTGTTATTTTAGAGGCGCCATCTCTTAGTGAATTAAAGAAATAAAAATTCTATAATTTGCAACAAAAATATTAATTTAGAGAAATGATAATTTTTTAAAAAAATTTGGAGCTGAGAACTAAATTTAGATTTGAAAATATATATAAATAAATATGTGTATTCTGCTTTATTTTTGATTTCTATATTTTTAATTTAAAAAATATTCTTTTTGTCAATGAACAATGTCCTATTTGTTGAACCGAGGCTTATATTCCCTCTCTCAACTATATTTGTATAATAATTTTAAAATTTTAAAGGCATTTTTTTGTTTGCCGATTTTTAAAGTGACTTTTTCTTTCTAGAGTCCAGAAGATGATGCCTGTTCAATTTCAACGGTTAGTGTTCTCTATTTTACATTTTCTTGTTCCCTATATACTACTGAAAAGCGCTATAATTTTCCATGATTCCCCTATTCAAAATTTGTATTGGCAATGTATTTGTGAGTCTGGCAATTTTAAATCTTGCAAATTTGTATTGGCTAGTCTGCTCTTTGTGACTGGAAATGCATGAATTCGAGAACTGATTCCACTGAAGAAGGCTCGCCTTGTAAATATAGTGCGTGTGGTGTTGAGAATTAAGCATCTTTCCTTAGTTGTGATGTATGTATATGTGTTAGGGGGATTTCATTACGGAGATGTATCATTTAACCATTTGACCACTACCCATTTTTTAACTTTTATTCTAAAATATTTATTGTGTAATTTTGAAACGGAGAATGATTTGATTAAATTATAACACACAATTGTTATTTTTTACCGATGATTATTAATAATTTCTTAAAATGCTGCAGTTTATCATTTAGGAATATAAAGTTTCTAATGATTAAAGAAACAGTTTTGCATTTGGAAGCAGATCAGTTTAACTTCATTTATTCTACGAATTTATTTTCCTTGTAATTTAAAACAGAATTTTATGGTAGTGAGTGGGTGGTGGGTCTAATGCCGCTTGGTCATACCAAGCTCGAAAGAGCCGAGCTCTTTGGAATTAAGGCACAAGTGTGCACCTTTCGTTGATCGTTACGAGCACCGTTAAGGTGAAAGGACGACTTTGCTAGAGCACACCCGACACAACCTTTTTTATGGCCGAAATCATTCATCCGTCCGCAAGTTTAGATCCGAACCAGAGTCCGACTCATCCCTGATTCAGTACCCCTAAAGGTTATGGGAACTTGTTGGACTTTGCAGTCACGACCCATTTAACGTGCCCCAACTGCCATGAGCCAACACGGCGGTCTTTGGCCGAGACGTGGACAGAACTCGCTACCTTTCGGTTGCGAGACTGACGCTTTACCAATCAGGCTACCGCGGCCATGATACATTTATACAGCCATGATTTGATGAGTAAAACAGAAAAGTGAAAAAGTAATTGAATTGAAATATTTTGAGTTGATTGGAAATGTATTCGATTTTTAAAGTTATTAACTGACCAAAAATTTATTAAGTGTTAAAGAGAGCAGTAAAAGACAAACAAAAATTGAAATTTTTTATTTTTATTTTTCGCTGTTAACAGACGAATGTTTAAAAAAGTGTTATCAAAATACATTCATTTCTAAAATTCAGTATCCATGCATGTTTTGATGAATATTAAAAACGGAGGTGAATATTCTTTATTGCTTGAAAGCCGACTCTGTTTTTATTTGATGTGATGAAATGATCTTTTTTAAGACTGAACTTTTAAACTTTAGTTTTCTTTCAATGATCCAACAGTATCTTTTCTTCTCCAGTTGGATCCTCGACGGAAGGAGTGGATTTTAAAAGCATCTCGTGCCGATTATCACGAATTGGTCCGTCTTTTACGTGAAGAACCGAAATTGGCTTTTGTAAAGGTAAGTGTGTTCGATTTTTGTTAAACTTAAATAAAGCTTTTTTATTTAAATGGAATGCCGGCGTCCTGGCTTAGGGGTAGCGCGTCTTCTCCGTGATCTGGGTGTCCCGGGTTCGAGTCCTAGTTCGAGCATGGTTGTTCTTCCCTTGTGCACTATCTGTGAAATGTATGAATGAGCCCCACAGTAAAAAGGGTTTCTGCCAGCGAATGTGTGTGTCATCTACATTTGAGCTAGAAGTCAGACTTCTGCCTTCAGGTATTCAGTGCCTTTACCCTCAGAAGCTACTGCATCCTCTTTTCGTTCCGGCTTCGAATCCTGGTTCGTACTTGGTTGTTCTTTCCTTATGTTCTATCTGTGAGATGTGTAAATGAACCCTCCCTTCGTAAAAAGGGATTGTGCAAGCGACCGTGTGTGTGTCATATTCATTTGATCTAGAAGTCAGACTTCTGTCTTCGGGTGCTCAGGGGTCTTTACCCCCAGGAGCTACTGCAACACCTTTCCGTGTTAAGACGGACACGACATCAACGTCGTCATAATTTAAATGAAATAGTGAGGTTGTTCAATGAATGGTGAAATTAATGAATCTTTAATAAAACTTTAGAGTGAAAATAAATAAAAATTTGTCATAAAAGTATTGACAGGAATGGATGTTAACTTGAAAAAAAATTTCACAAGGTAATCAACTAAAATAATGATGTTTTAGTGATGCTTAGTATAAGTTTCACCTCATGGAATTATGTTTAATTATCGTTTGAATATAACCTTGTTAATTTATTCATCCATAAATTTTTCAATTTCTGGATTCCATTAAAATGATACGCCGTAGAAATCAGAAATAAATCTTAACTTCATATTGATTGAGCAGTGACTTCATAATTACTTTATATTGATGCAACAAATGATTAAAATTGCTATTTTTATTCTGTAAAATAGGGTAAACCGCGGATTTCAGCCTCATTCGGAGTCACTACTGCAATTCCCCCCCCCCCCCTTGGAAAAAAGGGGCCCAGTTGAAAAGGATGAAAAGCCGCATTAAAAAATAAAATCAAGATGCTTGTCGTATTTTTTTGTAGTACCATCAAGATGCTTATAGAAAACGCTTGTATTTTTTTTGTAGTATCACCAAGATGCTTGTCGTATCTTTTGTAGTATCACCAAGATGCTTGTGGTAGATGCTTGTCGTATCTTTTGTAGTATCACTGAGATGCTTGTCGTATCTTTTGTAATATCACCAAGATGCTTGTAGTATTGCAAGATATTTGTAGAAAATCCAGATGCTTCTAGTATTGCATCAATCATGCTTGTATTTTTGATTTCGGAAAACAATTGTTACTTCCAGTTAATTACGTACCGGTCTCTTAAAGACATTTTTCACTGTTTATATAATTCTTTAAATTCTTAGAAAACGTAATTATTTCTTTTTTTTTGTAGTATTCTACTTAATTTCAACGAACATAAAATAATTCTTCTAGACACATAAGCGATAACAACAACAAAAAAACCCACTCTACCCTCCCACTGCCCTCCTCTCTTCTGATGAAAAAGATTTTTACCTTGCGCGCGTAAATCTCCGCCCACAGTCCCTCACATGCTACCCAAGTATGCGCGTGCCCGAATACCACGATCAGCGGGTGGGCCGAATAAGTCGCATGTGCTGAAATCCGTCATCGTATTTCCATCAACCCCTAGAAAAATGTTCACCTGTAAAAGAATGGCAGTTCGACTATAATTCTATTTAATTTAAGGGTGTTATAAGTGGGTAATGTGCTTTACTGTTGTCTCAGTAAACTCGACTCGGCTTCGCCTTTATTACTGACAGCTTTATCTTGTTAATTTTTTTATGACTGAACATAGGATTTTTGAGCTTGTTGCAACTTTTCCGAATCTTGCAGTTTTGTTTAGGAGGGCAACTATTCACTTAGAGGTCAAGGATTTAATGCGAAGACGTCAGTTGCAATCGGAAACAGCATCTCGAAAGGTTTTTTTTTTTTTAGAGGGGAGTTTTTATTTTTAGCATTAGCTCAAGGGATTGAGAGAGAAAGTTTGTGTTTTCGGATACAGCAGAAACTTCGAGTAAGGAAAGAAAACATAATGTCTAGATACTTTTTTTTTACGAATTCTGTTTATTAAAAAATGGTCACAATTCATCAACACATTTGCATCATATGAAAATATGAGAAATAAGCCCATAGCACGGAAAAATTTTTAGTTCATATTTTGGTGTAAAATTGTATAAAAGTAGAAAAAAAATCATTTTTGATCATTATTTGTTAGTAATTTTGTTCAGTGTGGTAATATTTGAAATGTGGGATACATAAAGGTATATCTAATACTATAATACGAGGAATGGTTGTCAAGTCGAAAATCGCCCCAGAATTAATAAACTCCGGTAAACTTGGGGGTCTGGGGTTTTTGGCCACGAGGAATCGATTGGCGCCGGTTTTGAAGCGCTATGGTCAAGCAGTTCGGAGTTACAGATAGGATATTTTCAAACTTTATTAGTTCGCCATAATGGCTACTTAAATTTTCAAGCGGTAACGTGCTGCCATCTATAGCCAATATGGCGAACTAATAAAGTTTTATGTTTATGCTGTTATAGGTTTATAATATGTTTCTTATGTATGTATATATGTTTGGTTTTTCTAAATAAATTTGTCAAAAATATTGAACTTCAACACACTTCAATCTTTACCTTTACTTTACCTTTGTATAGAATAGTTCCCTTTCCAAACTCTAACTTTGTTTAGAATAGTTTAGAATGGTGCACTTTAACCGGTTATCTTTTCACCAATGGTTTCACAAATTTTCTTATGGCATGTATTGTTTTGATAAATCACAATTGAAAATTTAAATCTTCGAGTTAGCTTCGATACCTGTTTTCTCCGAGCGGAGCTCGGTCACCCGCTGGTTGTATATATTATGAATATAGTATACATCATATTATATACATAGCATATAATATTATAGGCATCATATTATATGCAATGCATATAATATAATGCAGCGTATATATACGCTCCAGTGATAATAACCAGGAAAATTGAACGTATATATACGCTAATGATGCAAATGGGTTAAAGGTGATTAAAAAATTAAATTATTATTAATTATGTTGTGGAATTAGTGAAGAACCAATGAAACATGCTTCATATATATGATATCACTGCTGAGGCTTTGGAAACCGGCCAAATACGTGTTTAACTTTCGTTTAAGCCGACAATGGTTATGACGTGATGCAAAAACTTTTTTTTTTTTCTTTTTACCTTAAAAAAATCTTCAACTGAAATTTATCCTCTTCTACAAATAAACTTAAGGTGATTTTGTCTTTCGCTTTATCAAAGCTAGAATAGGTTCAAGAGAAAGAAAATTGTTTTCAAACGAAAGTGGATCTGTTGCTTTAGTGATTTCTCTAACAGAAGTAAGCATCCATAGTGCTGTTATGATAATGAGGAAATATCGTTTAGTTTAGTTATATTAACGTCCCGTTTTGAAGCAACACTAATTTTATTTTGGGACGGACCTCATCATTTTGAACCGTGGTCAGTTGACGAGGACGATACCTGAGCTCCCACCCCCTCTCTCTCTAAACTTCCATACCACATCAGGGGGAGGACGTTCGGCCCCGATGGATTTAGCGTGTACCAGACCCGCTTTCTCGTCGGTTCTTCGGTGGAATCGGGCCTTGTACCTGCACCCCCCCGATTTCTGAAGCCGAGACCTTACCACCACGGCCTTACAATAGGGATGAAAGGAGAAGATGCTAACATTTACTAATATCTAATAAGGGATATCCAGTTCCTAGGTAGCAGAACCTGTTGCTGAATATTGTGCAATATTATATAATATTTAATCAATATTCCAAAGTATTATACAATATTGCGAATATTGATCAATGTCACACAATATTATACATTATTTGTGTGCTACTGAATCATAATCGTTTTAATCATACAAAAAAAAAAAAAAACTTTTAAATAGGCCTAATATTTCGTTGGGTGTCATTTATTCATCACTTTCAAAAAACTCGCCCATGGCACGTATTTGTGCTCGGAAAGTTCCAAGATATTTCATTATTGTCTTTCAAAAATCAACATCACGGTTACTCCTTGCCTTCCGTAACGCCTTAATGTAGCAACATGTGATTAGTAGTTTTTTTGTATGTATTTTCTCTGGTTTTTTTTTTTTTTTTTTTTTTTTTGTGAATTGGAAGAAATATCTTTTTGGAAAGCGTTTTCAGTGGTGCGGGGATGATTTTAAAAAACCTGTCCATAATAATATTAAAAAAAAAATTAAATTATTGCTTCTGTTCACGATCGCACAATAATTTACTTGATATTGAAGATTGTGGTCTGGACGAAATAACTTGAAGACACATGTTGTCTTTTATCTGGTTTATTTGTAGAATCAACAATAAAAGTCATATTATGTGTTGCAAGCCTAGAAAACTCCTCATAAAATCTGCCGGAAGATGGGGCCAAGATCAGACCTCTAGTACTCGAGCAGGGCCGGCCATCTGGGGTGGGTGCTATGCACCCGCCCCCCCCCCCCCCAGATTTAGGGGGTCCCCACCATGATTAAGATTTAAAAAAGTGTTCTGAAGAATAATAATGTTATACTTATTAAAGTCTACAAGCTTCTTTCCATGTGGCTGGCTGAGCATCGACTGACGTCTTTATTAGGCAAAGATCGCAGTGATATGTATAAAAAGGTGACAAAAGTTCGTTTTTGGATATGGAAATCCCCATCAGACATAAGACAGAGCGGCTTGCCCGGCGCCCAGAAGTCGAGGCTGAGGCTGGGTTTAAATGGACTTGCAAATCATCTTTACTTCTGTCTATATCTAATGTAATATTTATTCAGTCCTTTACATTACCAGTTACTAAATACAATAAATGCTTAAACGCTTTTCCTATACTAAGTATCGGAAAAGAAATTGGAAAAATTGCAATTTTCCTGGAGTAATTCATAGTGAAAACAAAATCACGCATTATTAAATAAATATGCAAATGTTTTTTTTCTTCTTCCTATTTTGCTAAACATTTAGGGGCCTAAATGGTTTCTTGCACCCGGGCCCCTTCGTAGAGAAAGCCGGCTCTGTACAAAGTCGAGATCGCTTCTATTGGGGGAAAAATATACAAACATCAACAGTGAGACTACATGATTGGCTGCTAGCTTCGCCCTGGAACACCACGTGGTTCACTGAATTCTTAGCATCAAAAGAAAAGGCTTTCAACTTGTGATTGAATGCTGGGGGGAAAAAAGGGATAAACGCAAGCATTATTTATGATGGGCAATATTTTGAGAAAGACAATCAGAATCTCAAAGATTTAATACCTATAAGTATTAAATTAATTTACAACAATTTCTTATTGCGTATTATTAGCCTGCGTTGATTTTTTCAAACCAGTAAATGAATTGGTGGATGACGGGAAGATAGAATATAGTCAAGTCTTATATTGTCATTTTCTTAAGGTATTCGATTATGTTCGAAGAAAAATTTTTGAAAAATTGGATTTTTTAGAAACTATTTAAGATTTTTAGATGTATTTTCAGTAATAAACCCTATAAATAAAAAAATAATTATTTGGAAATATAATATATTTTGAGAAATGGGAAAATGTGTAGTAAATTTTAATGAAATTCAACCAAAATGGCTTACACTCTACACGAAATGGTAATGCAGCAATCTTATTTTTCTTGCACTCAATTTATAGAATACAGTGATGAATGAAATGAACCAAAATCTAAGAAACATTTTGAGAGGCAAAGAAGTTATGGGTAAAAATATGTACATATATGCATTTTTACCACTCATTTACAGCTTAATTCTTCTAAAAACATAGCTAAATGAAAAAGTATTTCACCAACAATAAAGCTTTTTTGTCCATTTCATTGTCCATATTATTTAAAACACATGCTGAAATTTTTTATATAAATACCTCTATTAGTTTTGGGGATATCATGTTAACGGTAAAGAATTTTTACGAAAAATAATGTTTTGAAAAAATTGAAGCTAAAGACAAATTATAGCTGAAAAATATGTGACCTTGGATGATAGGTCAAGGCTTCCTTCGCTTAGAGAAGATAAACTGTTTTGGGAAGAGAAACATCTAGACTACAAGAAATAATAAGAATTTTAAAGAAAATCGCTCATGTAGTCGATAACCAGTGTTTTTAACTCAACCTTAATTCTGAACGAAGGAATCCGTTTCTATATAAGTTTCTTGAGCAGTAAAACTAATAAGAATTGATTAGATTACGCTGATTGTACTGATATTGTTATAGCTATTCGATTACAAGAGGCGTGGGAAAACTAAGTAATTAACTTTAACTTTACATTCAAGTAATAAGAAAAAGAATTTATTTTTTATAAATAATACAAAAAGTGCATATTTAATTATTTAAGACAAATTCAATTTATTTGTGTTTAAAAAAATTCTTTTTAATATCTGAATTTCGAAGAGTTTTAAGAAAAATATTTAAAAAAAATGCATATTTAACTATATAAGGCAAATTCAATTTATTTGTGCTTTTAAAATTTTTCTACTCTTGATTTCAAATTTCTTTTTAATATCTGAATTTCAAAAAAGTTCTGCTTTTTCCGTACTTCTGATGGTGTAATTTGTATAATTTTAACGGTCCAAATTCAAGCTAAGATATTAAATAAAAATTACGCGGTTAAAATAAAGGCTTGCTTTCCAAATAATACTCCTTTTAAAGCTATATAAGCTCTGAATACATTCAAATGTCTGGCTTTTTGCTTCTTTTTTTTATCCTCTTTTTTTTCTATTTTTTTCCCCCCTTATCCTTTTTTTTTTTTTTGATTTGGTTTTGTGGAATTTGTTGAACCGTATTCAAGTCTATAACAAAAATATTTCCATGCTTTTGATAAAATGAGAAATGAAGAATTTAAAGCTGTGATTTAAAGCTGATAATTTTCACTTGTTATAGTGAGACTCAGTTCGCAGATAATGCTTAATAAAAATGCTGGGTTCCAAAATTGAAGAAAATTAAATGATTCTGCAGGAGTCAGTGAAGAAATAACTCGACAAATTCCATCTTTTTTTTTTTTTTTTTTTTTCCTTTTCTATGTAATCTGTCGATTCGTATTCAAGTATGTAACACAAGTCTTTCGATACTTTTGATAAAATGCGAAACGAATATAATTCTGATTTCATGTTAATGTTTCTCCAATTCTGGTATAATTTTTGTCACATGTATTATGAATAATTTTAACATATTATAGTGTGACTCGGTCCGCACTTAACGCGTAATAAAATTGCTTTGTTTCAAATTGAAGAAAATTAAATGATTCTACAACAGTCAGTGAAGAGATAACTCGACATGTTCAATCCTTTTCTTTTTCTTTTTTCAAGAAAATTTTTGTCAAAAAAAAAAAATGTTTTTTTCATGCAATTTCTGCTATACGAAAATGACTTTTAAAATTCTTTCAGCTGTTACAGAATTCCAAAGTATTTCAACCGAAGACATTGAACGTCTTTCAGTCCCTAGAAATTACTTTAAATACTCATTTCAATTTTTTTTTTTTTAAAGTCTCATTTGAGATTTCGTTTCTTTCTTTTCAAAAAAAGAAAAAGCGCGTTATAGAGATCAAATTGAAGTCAATCTGAGCGAAAAGAAATATGCTCGTCCGCCTCAACAGCTTTTGGGACGCGAAAATCCTTGTTCCATCCGGTCCGGATTGCTTTAATGACGTCCCCTGATAGCTCATTTCGCTCTCCGACCCCCACGCCAATCCCCACCCTGTCACAAGATTCCCCCCTTTACCTATATCCACCTTTCCACTTCAATACACGGGATTCATTTGTAAAACACTTCACTTTTTCTGTTCAACCTCCTTCCGTCTCTGCACTTTTTATTTTTGTTGCCGGCTTTTTACGTCCTTTATTGCAGCAGGAAGCTTATTTTTGATCGTCATTGCCGGGACAAAGCTGAGATCTGTTTGATTAGGCTCCGTATGCACGGCTCTGCAAATATTAAAGAAGGGTGTGCTGATTTGGAAATGGAGGACAACGGATCGAATGGAAAATGGGCTCAATTAGAAATCGGAGGGAGTGAAAATTATTTTCTTTTCTCTTTTCACATTTTTTCTTATGTCACTGTTAAAGAGATCGTTTGTTTTAAGTCTTAGAAAATTAATACACCTTGTATTGTTTTGTTCGGAATATGCTGTACCACACCGTTTTGTCCTATTTTTAGGTATATAAGGATTTAAAATTTTAGAAGCAGATGGCAGGTTCGAAGACATTGGAGAAGACTTTATATTTTAAAGTTCGCTTCATTCTTCCCCCGGAGGCAGGTAGCATGTTTAAAAGCAATGTGGACAAGCAAAAGGGAATGAAAAGGGCAGGAATCAAGTTTTTGTCATTTTATATAACATATCTTGATAGGGAAAATATTGTTTATACTGCCAATATAATATTAAGATTCTCATAGTCATTTATAACACACGTCGATCACATGATAACGGAAACACAGGGACGTTTTTAAAAAAAGTATTAGTTAAGTAAGAAATTTTTATCGTTCACTCTCACCGTGAGAATCGCTGACTAAAGAACTTTACGAAACATTTCTCGAGTTAATTAAGTAGGGAACTGGAATCGAACCAGGAAATCAGAGAATATTTTAGAATGAAGTTACTATGGGTTAAATTAAAATAAAGCTTTAGAAATTAATTTTGATTTAAATTAGATGTTAAGAACATCATTACACACACACACATATATATATATATATATCCAAATTTTAGTTAATTTGATTTTTGATCTTAGCGTATTATTCAGTTAATTATTTTTTTAATTATCCTACCTTATTTTTCAGTTAATTTTCTGATCTTAGCGTAATCTGATAATTGCATAATAAATACTAATTTACATAAATAGAGCGGAAAAAAATTGAATGGTTTGCTGCACAAAAAGGAGGTAGCTCCAATTATTTAAATTTTTAGAAAGCTGCAAAAAACGTCTGAAAATTCGAAATTCCAATGAGATAAACAATCTATCCCTTAAGTAACGCGAGAACTGAAATTGGATGTACATATTTTTAGCACCCAATGAGCAAGGATTTTTTTTTTTTTTTTTTTTCCACAAGTAACTCTAACATAATGCATGTTAAGTCTTAATTTCCCCAAGATGGAACTACAACTTTTTTGCAGCAAACCTTTCAATTGCCGAACCATTTAATAGAGGTTATTTTAAACCATACGTTGTAATAATTTTTGATTTGGTGTAAAAGCATCCAGGTAATTTATGTGCAAATTACGTCTTTCTATATCCGTGTTCTTAATATAGGCAAAACACATACCTTGTAGGGTTTGCTACAAAAATTAGGTAGCTTCAATTATTCAAATTTGTAGAAAGCCGTTAAAAACATCAGGAAATTCTAAATTCTAATAAGATAAACCGCTCTAACCCTTGAGTAACGCGATAACTAAAACTTGGAGCTGCATCTTTTCAGCACCAAATGAGCAAGGATTTTTTTTTTACCACATTTAAATTCCCCCAAGTTGGAGCTACATCCTTTTTGCAATAAACTTTTCAGTTGTCATCTTCTTCCAACAGAAGTGTAAAATATCTTGTATTTTAGTATCTTTCTTAATGGCAGTAATGAGCACCAAATGATTTTTCCAATAAGGACTTTACATGGTTTGTAGGACTTTACGTGGTCATGTTTTGTGCTTCTATCTTCAGAGATTGTAAATTAATTGTGACTGGTGATCACGATTTTCGATCATCAGTCGCAATCAAATGAATAATATAGAGTATACATATTATTTATATGCACAATACTTCTCTTTGTGGTAAATAAAATATTAAAAAAAAGTTGCTGGAACAATCAGAATTCCAACCATTAGTCGAAACATCTAATTATAACTTGTGTGGATGAAATGCGTATGCGCAGTTAGTTACAAGGATTTTATCGCCTATTTGCTATGTGCGTGACAAAGCAGTTCGAATCACACGGATCGTAAATTAAATTTCCAAGTAAATGTATCGTTTTTAAGTTTATTTTTTTATTTGTCATTATTTGATAATTTTTCGTACATATGCAAAATTTTCACTCGTACAGAGACTTGGGTAACAACTAGTCTTCTGTAAGTTACATACAAAAATTAGAGAAATGTTTCTGAAAAATTTTGTGTCATTTCTTTAGCTGATTAAAACCAATGAGATCGTTTTTATTGATTGTACTCATGTATTTTTTCGTATTTTAATTTCTAAAAAATGTAAAAAATAAATATTGTTTTAGATTGTATAACATATCATCAAATTATGTTTTGATGCTGCAGTCTTTGTAAATTTGAAACTTAGTCCAACATTTAGGAAAACGCATCGAATAGGAAAATGAATGGCCTTGGAATAATTCTAAAATTGTTGCAAGGAACAGTTTTATTTCTTTGTTTCCAAAAAGAGTTGAGTTAAAAAAAAATAAACCAAGCAAATCTCCGCATCCGGTTTTACTTGCCGTCTGCAATGGCGTGCTTTGGAAAAATAATTAGGTACAAATTTATCCGTTGCTTTGAATAACATTTGTTCAGCTTTCATCCGTTTCTTTTTTTAAATATTTTTTTTAAACTTTTAATAGTTAAATTGTTTTTTTTCACAGGTTCTACTGTTATATCTACTGAAGTCATCATGTATTTGTTGAAACATAAAACAGAAACGATAACATTTTATTTCTTTAATGGCCAAATTTTGTTTTTAATAAAAACTGGATTTAATTTTTAATGTGTTTCACATGATAATTTTTCATTATAGCTGTGTATATTGAGGAAAATATTTCATATGATTTTTAATTAAAAAAAATTTTAGAATCTATCAATTTCTTCTGAATTTGTTATCTCTTTCTTTTCGTTTTCATTGAATCATTCTTTAAATTATACATTAAAAAAAACTTTTAATAGTTAAATTGTTATTTCATTGGTTCTACTGTTATATCTATTGAAGTCGTCATATATTTGCTGAAACATAAAACAGAAACGATAACGATTTTTTTAATGGCCAAGTTTTTTTTAATAAAAACTGGCTTTAATTTTTAATGGGTTTCATATGATAATTTTCAATTATAGCTGTGTATATTGAGCAAAATATTTCTTTTGATTCTTAATTAAAAAATAATTTGTAGTATCTATCAAATTTCTTCTGGATTAGGTATTTCTTTTTGTTTTCTTTCTTCCCTGGTACTGTGTGGTGTGGAGAGGAGAGGGGGTGCCAGCTCTGGTGTCGTCCTCGTCATCTGACCGTGGTTCAAAATGACGAGGTCCGTCCGAAAATAGTGTTGTTTTACAGTGGGACGTTAAAATAACTCAACTCAACTCAACCTTCCTTCTTTACCTTCTATGTTTTCTTGTTTATCCATATTTGTATTGTTCTGTATCCCGAGACTACCACTGTTTGATGATTCTATCTCGCTAAAAGTGGGATGCGCATTTGTGCGTCTTTATGTGTGCATTTGTGGAATTAACTTTATTGCTAAATGTAAATATCTCTTCGTTTCATCATTACTCTCACTCCTATTTTGTCAAATTAAACCCATTCTAACGCATGCGCAAAAAGCTCGGAGGGGTTTAGAATCCATTGACAAACAATACATCATTGTATTTCGCATGTGACATCGAGTAAGTTGACTACGTTTTCTTTAAATAATACAATATTACTAAGTCAAGCGTTTTTTTCTTTTTTTAAATTAGTTTATATGCAGATTATCAAGGGAGGTAATTTATTATACCTGAATATGTTTTGAATTGAAGGAATGCCTTATCCACGTAATTCCACTGCAACATTCTTCTAACACTGCAATTTTCACACACAAAAAAAAAAAACCGCAACAAATCTTTTATTATTCTTGATCTTTATTTAAATATATATACTTGATACAGTTATGTCATACTCACATTGTTTAAGAACATCTGCCACATATTATATTCTTTTCCAGTTTCAAATCCACACTCTTTGAAATTCTTCTGCCAGTTTTTGAAAGTGAATTTTCATTTAACAATTTTCTGCAATTTGCCGGATTTTCCTACGAAAAAGTTGCAACAGATCCTTTATAATCCTTGAGCTTTGTTAAAGTATATAACTTGTAGACTTGATCCAGTAATCTAATGTCCACATTGATTAAGAACTCCGATAATTCTTGCCAGTTTCAAATTTACGCTCTTTGAAATCCCTCTCCAATTCTCTAAAAGGGAATTTTCATGTAACATTTTTCTGCAGTTTGCCGGATTTTTCCACCAACAAAAACTGCAAAAAATCCTTTATTATCCTTGAGCTTTGTTAAAGTATGTAATCTATAGACTTGAT
>JAPMOQ010035001.1:0-12620 GCA_026543055.1 Argiope trifasciata | reverse complement strand
ATTACATAAACAAGGCGTTAACTATAATGAAATTAGAAAGAAAAAAACTAGTGAAAATCCAACTAAAAGTGGTATTTCTGGATTTTTGAAGAGTATGAGGAAAAAAACACACCAAATCAGCAATAGTAGAAAAAGATACAAGACGTCAAGTGATAATAGATTAATTAAAAGGTCGAATCAATTGTGAAAAAAGAAATCTCTAATTATATTTAAATTATCTTAGCATATTTCAGTATTTTTAAAGTACACTTCTGGTGTTTTATAGTAAATACATTTTATTTATCATGGTGATCATCTAGTTTAAATTCACAAAATAAGGTATACAAGATAAGGCACAGATGGTTACCCCAACGCAATATAGTAAAATAAATATAAAGATAATTTTTAAAAACAGTACTTTAAAAGCAGAATATTGTACTTTATGTAGTGTGTTTTGTTTTCTATTGATAATAAATCATCAAAATTTCACAAAACAATACATAGAAAATACGGCAAACATTGTGTTAAAAAAACATAAGAGAATGTAGGAATTCCCTTAAAAGAGAGCAGGAATACAAAATAATTTTTTAACGAAATACTTATTACATACATTAATAGGGCAAATCCTTTTTATTTATTTTAAATGCAAATTTATTCAAGTTGCTTTTTTTAATTCCTTATACACCTATTCATATGTGTAAATCCATAGGCCGCGGTAGCCCGGTTGGTAGAGCGTCAGTCTCGCACTCGAAAGGTCGCGGGTTCTGTCCTCGTCTCGGCTAAACACCTAAAACAACAAAGTTGTACTTTCACCTTAACGGTGCTCGTTAACAACGAAAGGCGCACATCTGCACAAGCGGCTATATCTTTCGAATCCAGGTTTTCCATCTTAAACATGATTGGTTGCTCTGGTCACGTGATACACTGACGTATACTGTTTGTATTGGAAAGATTATTTTGAATATACTCTCAAATAATTTTAAACGCAGAGAAAGAGATCTCTGTGATTTTAAATATGATTGCAGTTTGGCATTGAAAATATTTGGAATGTACTTACAATTATCTATATGACGGAAATGCGATTGTGTCTGATAAATTTTAAATCTAAAACATTCGAGTAGTATCGTTATTTGCGATTAATCTGAAATGTGATTGTAGTTTCTTGTATGAAATATTTTGAATGTACTTTCCATTACATTTAAACGTAAAAAAAATGTGATGCGTAACAAAAATGTAAATTTAATCATTGTGTTTTCATATTTATATTTTATTGATGCGCAAAATCCAATAATAAAAGTCTAAAGAATGTAATATTTTCAGTTATTTATAAATGAAATAATTGTGGACATTTAAAAATTAGTATCTTATTTTGTGTAGCCCATTTAGTTATCTTCCCCTTGATTGATTTTATATACCAATCATAATTCTTATCATTAACTAAATTAATCAACTCATTTATTACTTTATCCACACGTTTAGTTTTTTTCCCTTCTAAGTAAATATGTTTCAAACTCCTGTGAAAACTTTCAACATGCATGTTTGTATTGATTTTTGCCCTTTTTCTAAAACAATAAGCCCACATTGCAGGTCTGTTAACATAATTATTCATAAAATAATCATGAAAATTTTTAATATCAATATCATCATGCAACATTTCACAAAAATTTTTTAGCATGACTTCAAATTTTTTCTCTTCTAATTCATACATTAACGTTTTATATACATCACCCCTTATTTCCTTTTTAAAATGAACTAGATGTTTCTGCCAATTCCTATCCACGTGCCATGCACATAAAAGATATTTTTGGCAAGGCTCAAAAACATTAATCCAAGCATTTCTAAAAATTACTGCATCATCGCTCATAAATACTTTTGGTTTTAAATTGGTGGAAATATTTGACTTTATACACTGAAAAAAGTGTGTAATTGTATTTGTGTCTACTGTCGATGTAATGCAGAATGCTACAGGAAGCCCTTCTTCATACTCATCTATTACTAAAAGGGTAATTAATTCAAACTGATACCCAGATATGCCATGCATTGAATCAATACATACCCTATCAGAACCGAAACGATTCAGCATATTTTTTTGAAATTTTGCCATTATAATTAACATGAAGTCCTTCTTTGCAATTAGAGAATGGTCCTCATCCTGCTGCTTATAAAACAAAATAGGACTATTCATTTTGCATTTTTTTTACCCATGTACAAACACTGGCTTCATCGTTATTTAATACAGACCCTTGGCCATCTAATAAAAGGCCAAATTCTTTCCGGATATTGTGAAGATCTTTATTTGTTATTAAATGAGTTCGATGAAGAGTGCTGTCAGGATTCTTCCTACTGTCCTTTAAAATTCTCTTTTCTTTAACACCTTGTAAGAGTCTACCTAAAAGGAAAAAAAAAAACATTAAAATATTTGTAATTTTTTAAAACATTAAAACTTCTATCATAATACTTACCAAGTGTTCTCTTTCACATATGCACATAAATAAGATAAAATACATACACAATAATCATGGTACGAAAAAATGATTTTTTTTCCTGTACATCAAATATGGAAAATTAAATGACATTTAAAATTCAAATATGTCTCTTGCTTTTTTAATATTGATATCAAATGATGTCTGTATGGTATGATAAACACATGTAAATTAAAAGACAAGTTAAGCATCTACAAATATTTAGTACTTCTCTATGAGTAATTTAAACTAACATATATATATATTGCTAACACTATCTAAGTACAAACATACCTGCAATTGCTTCTTTACCTGCTTTAGGGATGGGTAAATGACCCAAATTTTTTGCATGATTGTAATGCTCTTTATAATACGATACGAAAACTTTTGTGTCCATCTCTTGCACTTGAATACTAGATGTGCAGTGAAATCCTAATTTGCTCGTACCTTGAGCTTTCAACTGCCTCTTTCTGTCATCTGTGGTTTGTTTAGAAGTACCACTTCATTTGCAGGAAAAGGTTTTATAGGTACATTTATTTCCTTTTTTGCCAGAGGAGTGATAATACTTTGAATCAGAGTTTTTCTCTTCTTTAGCTAACCATGCAGAAAAATCTATACAAGAAATGCATATATTACTTAAATATGAAATTACAATACAATTATCCATGTTAATATTCAAAACATATTTATTTCTATGGACTACAGGGTAAAATCCTATTTTAGCCCACCTCTGGCGACTTTTTCAAAATCTGGCCAGATCGAAAGTATTTGAATTAAAAGGTTTAGAAAAAAGAATTCTTACCTTACGCCAAAAAATTCTTATTATTCGTGAAACGTGGGCTAAAATAAGATAGACCCGACTTCAGATAGTAAAAAATATAAAGATATAAAGCTTTTCACACATACCTTCGTAATTGTCAAATTCCAAATTCAGGCAATTATTAATATTTTTAAATTCATGGGCGTTCATTAAATGCTCCCTAAGCTCACTAACAAGGTGAAACTTTTGGCCACAGTTTTCCTCTTGGCAAGATATTGTTAATTTTGTTACGTCATGAATTTTTACTCTGTGCTCTGACAGACTTTTTTTTGAAGAAAATCTTTTTTCACAATAAATGCATGGGAATTCCTAGTTCACACTGCTAGATTTCACTCCATGAAGTCGAGATTAATGTTTCGTTAAATAAATTTTACGATAAAATTCTGCACCGCAAATTTCGCATTTGTGATCCATAGTTAAATATATTTTCCAATATCAATTTTAATTTTACCACAAGCGCCTTTCTACACCAAACAGCAAATGGTTAGAGACGCGCATGCGTAATTACACATTAAGAGCGATAATACGTCAGTGTATCACGTGACCAGAGCAGCCAATCATCTTTAAGAAGGAAAACCTGGATTCGAAAGATTTAGCCGCTTGTCACATCTGCCTTCATTCGAAAGAGCTCCGGTCATTCGTGCTAGGTATGATAAGTGGCATTAGAAACACCACCACCATAAAGCCATACTGAATATAGATAGTGCAGTATGCATTCATTCGAGCCGTGGGATTTGAACTGGTAGGACGTTCCTTTTGATCGCTCCTGCTAACTAATTTTCCGCTATTTGCCTAGACATCGGACTGTTCTTTTCAGAGCTCCGTGGATAGGTATGTCTTTGAACGAAGCCGCTAAGCGGCTCTGTGTTGAGGAAGAAGATGCAATGCAGGCAGACCCACCCTTCGAGCCATGCCATATCTGCATCCGTAGACGAAAAGTAGTAGATGCCATAGATTTCCAGAACGAGATGCTGGAAAACGCTAAAAGAATTCTGATGAGGTACCAAAATGCCTGCCCAGACGATTACTCCTACACCCGAGCCCATTCAAACTATGATGAACAACTAAAGAGGATGGAGCAACTCATGGGTGAGATTAATTCTTTTCCTGCGTGTGTGACCCCGGGGATTTGTAGTCAGCCAGAACACAATGAGGATAACGAATTCACTTTAGTGCATAAAAAGAATGCAGCTAAGAACACCCCCAAAACTGATAGTTTCAAATTAGAAACCCAAAATAAATTCTCAAATCTGCCCCAAGATAATATCCAAATTCCAAATAATGATAACAATGAAGCACCAAAAAATAAGACTCCTCCTCTAATGCTAAAATTCATTAAAGATTACAATAAAGTACTTGAAAGAATCTACAAAAAATTTGGTGTATTAAACAATAGACTCAGCGACGGGTATATTAAAATATATCCCCAAAATGACGATATGTATGAGGAAATTCGTAAATACTGCCAGGATGAAGGTTTCGAGCATTATGTCATTAGGCCGAAAAGCAAGAGACCTGTCAAAGTAGTAATCCGTGGTCTCCCAATTAACACCATGACCGACTCCCTTAAGGATTATCTAATTGATCAAGGCTTTGAGGTGCAAAAAGTCATTCAGATGACGCAAATTAAAACTAGGCGCGCACTACCACTATTTCTCATAGAACTTACGAGAAAAGAAAATGTTTACGATATCTACAATCTTGAACATATCAACTATCTAAAGGTAGACATCGAAGAATACAAAGGTAGAAATAGTATTTCACAATGTTTTAACTGTAACAACTTCGGACATAGACAAGAAAACTGCGGTATGCGTCCAAGATGCATCAAATGCGATAAACAACACCAAACTAAAGACTGCCCAATTAAAGAACGAATTGATGTTCCTAAATGCATAAATTGTGGCAAGTTAGGACACGTAGCTGCATACAGGGCGAAATGTTCCCCAAAATAAATAGACCCAAACAAAATTCATTTGCAACTAACCAGAATAAAATCAGGCAAGGCACCACTTACGCCCAACTTTTTCCTTCCACCGAGAAACAACAGATGGCGCCACCTGACAATAACAAACCCCAGAACAGCAATGCTTTGATTGACAGCTTAAACTTACTAACTGGCATCAATCTCTCTGAAATTCTAAACGTCATATTACAAATTAAGAAATTTATTGAAGAATTCCCCAAAATTATTGATATTTTTAAACAAATGCAAAGTGTAGACAACATCCCGGATAAATGCGGATTACTACTTAATGAGCTTGCACGTAATGCACCCGTCAACAGTGGTTAAAATTCAGGGCCAATAACCTTAAAATCATTTATTGGAACGCAAATGGGATCAAACTCAAAATCCATGAGCTAAAACTGTTTGTAAATAAGCATAAGCCCCACGCAATTCTTATACAGGAGACGCACCTGAGACCTGGGAAAAAAGTATTCCTCCCCAATTACGATAGCTACTATTCCTATAGAGAAAACCAAGACCCAGCGCGCGCAAGCGGAGGCACTATGATTTTTATTAAAAACAACTTTCAGCACTATCAGGTCATACCACCCGCCCTTCATTATACCGAGGCAACAATAGTAGCTTTCACCCCCAAAAATTTTGACACCGTTACTCTAACTTCACTTTATATTCCCCTAAACTCAGACCCCCAAATGTTTACCTTCGATCTTGAAAACATTTTACAAATAAGCCCTAATCAAATAATCTGTGGAGACTTTAACGCCAAGCATATAAGCTGGAATAACAATAGAAACTGCCCCAGAGGTAATACATTGAGAAGGTTCGCGAACAATGCAGGTCTTGAGATCTTAGCCCCCTCCGACCCCACGCGGTTCGGTACTCACAATGGAACCACAATAGACCTCGCAATAGTCAGAGATTTTCTCTTCCCCTATGAAATCACCTCCCTCCCTGAAATGAGCTCTGACCACAACCCGGTCGCTCTTAACTTCCATTTTAAATACACCCTACCCCTTATTAATGGGAAAACTAAAACCAACTGGAAAGCTTATAAAGAGGAACTATCCACCTGCACCTTTAAATTTGATAATATTAACGACCCTAATGACATAGATAACCTTGCGGAAAGTATTGAAACTGAAATTATTAATGCAAAAAATAAAAACTCTCACCCCGTTAAAAACGAAAAACCATACATCGACCCCACCCTTAAAAACCTTAACTATGAAAGAAATAGAACCAGGAAACTTTATCAAGCCACTAGACGACCAGATTTAAAAAGACAACTAAACAAACTAAACACCAAAATAACCAGACTTGCACGTAAAATTGAAAACAAAGAGTTCACTGACCGATTAATCAACATTAATCTTGAAAATGAAAATATTTGGGATTTTGTCAGACCCTTTAAGAAGAAAAGAAAAATTATTCCGACCCTTAATGGTCCGGCTGGAATTGCACAAACCGACCTCGAGAAAGCAAATTTCTTAGCAGACAGCTTGGAGAATCAGTTTAAACTTAATCCACTTCAACATGAGGAGACCGAGATAGAGGTCGGTGAAACTATTTACGACTACCTCCACACACAGAGGGCGCCACTGGACAATGTAAACATTGAACCGGTGAAGCCATCTGAAATCATAGCCAACATAAAGAAACTAAAGATAGGTAAAGCACCGGGACACGACAACATATCAAATACCATGATAACCCACCTACCACTTAATATTATTTTATTCTTCACCCTACTTGTGCAAAAAATTTTGGAAATAGGCCATTTCCCGGCACGTTGGAAGACAGCCACTGTAGTTCCCATTTATAAGCCTGGTAAGGATCCTACGAATCCTACCAGCTATCGGCCCATTTCACTACTTTCCTCCCTTAGCAAAATTGCTGAAAGTATCATACTCAATAGATTTAATTACCACCTAGACCAGAACAACATTCTTCGTCCTGAACAATTTGGCTTCAGACCAAGCCATAGCACTTCGCACCAACTCATCCGAGTTACTCAATTTATCACGTCGGGTTTCGCAAACAAGCAGAAAACCGGAGCTGTCTTCATTGACATCCAAAAAGCGTTCGATCGAGTATGGATTAATGGACTCATTTATAAACTTATCAAATTTAACACGCCATTATATCTTATAAAAACCATTGCTTCATATCTTAACGGTCGTAGCTTCAGGGTTAGGGTGAAGAACGACATTTCTAGTATTAAATGCATTCAGGCAGGAGTACCACAAGGCTCTAAGCTCGGGCCAGTTCTGTTCTCCTGTTATATTAACGACATCCCAACACAGTTCAACACCATGTTGTGTCTATACGCAGATGATACCGCAATTCTAGCCAAAAATCACAATGCAAATTACGCCACTATTGCCCTTAACAGTCACCTCAGCGAAATTACTAAATGGATGGAGAAATGGAAAATTGAAATCAACGCTGACAAGACAGTAGCCGTACTTTTCCATAAATCTCCCAGGCAGAAAAACTATAGAAATATTATTATTAAAGGTAAAACCATCCCTTGGTCTCAGGAGGCGAAATACTTAGGGGTAATAATGGACCGGAAATTAAATTGGAGGGCTCATATACAATATACCAAGACCAAATTCCGAGCGCAATCGCGAAAATTTTTCCCCCTTATTGCTCGGAGTTCAAAAATGCATAGGGACTCAAAAATGCTTATTTACACAGCCTACTTGCGTCCAATATTGACTTACGCATGCCAAGTGTGGGGACATACTGCAAAATCAAATTTAAAAATTCTTAATACTCAGCAAAACATAATTGTAAGGCAGATCTGCAGAGCACGAAGAATCATGCCCAGTTCTGAAATTTACAAAGCTCTTAAATACCCAACACTTAAAGAAACCATTAAGAAAATCGCAACCAACTTCTTTATTAATCTGGATAACCATAGCAACCCAATTTTAAAAAATATTTCAAATTACATCCCTGATCCTAAAATTAAGCGACCACGCAATATACTTCTCATTTAAAACCTAATGTTTCCCATACCGCTTTTTAACATCATTTTACTGCATGCTTATTGGCTCTGATTAAACAATAGTAATATCACTCTGAACCTTCTACCCTGAGCTGGCTACTTTCCCCTCACTCCGCAGCGAACACCCTCACCTTCCCCGATGATGCTGGTTCCTGATTGGCCCTTCAAGCTCCACCACCCACCTCCCCCTTGGGAGTCCCCGCTCTGCTCCGCAGAGCGCTTCAGTATAGATGTAACCATGAGAGACGACAGTCCATGCCAGTCACCTGAAGCAATGTTTAGTTGTCGTCTACCTGCCGCCATTATAGGAGGTAGCGTCTGACGACGCGGGCACTCCTTCAACTGTCAGTCAAAGACAGTGCAGTATGCTCCAAGCCGTAAGTATGTTTGAAATGTGAGGGAAGCGCTTTTATTTTATTTTATTTTGTAAACAACCACATCCATATGCTGATGTGAAACTGGTGCAGGTAGGCACTCGCTCGCTCTCCGTTATGGGCAAAAAGTATTATTTGTTTGCTCGTTGTTAGCAGCACAATTTATATTTCAATATACACATTACGGGTTTCCCTGTATAACTTTGGTCGTGGCTAACATGTATGTTTATGTAAATTTTTGTGTGTGTGAAAAAAAATTGGCAAAAGTAAAGGAGAATTTTTTCATGGAATAAATATACACACTTTGCTACATTCTTACTAAAAATACATATTATGAACAAATGTGGTCTGAAGTTTTAGAAAATATACTAAACAAAAATCAATTTTAAACCCAAAACAATATTTATTGATAGATTATTTCAATTTGGTAATAATTCAATGAATTGTTAAACACATAATTATTCATGTGAATATACATACATCTGTGTAGTGGAATTTAAATAAACACACACACACATATATATATATATATATTGTAAACAAACATATATATAATTAGCAAGTAACGTGTGGGAACGTGTGTTTTAAAGAAGCGATTTATACTAAATACTAAAAATACTTTAGTACTAATTATATATATATATATATATATATTGTAAACAAACATATATATATATAATTAGTACTAAAAATACATATTATGAACAAATGTGGTCTGAAGTTTTAGAAAATATACTAAACAAAAATAAATTTTAAACTCAAAACAATATTTAATGATAGATTATTTCAATTTGGTAATAATTCAATGAACTGTTTAACAGATAACTATTCATGTGAATATACATACATCTGTGTAAAGGAATTTAAATAAAAACATATTATATATATATATATATACATATAATTAGCTTCAATTCACAAATATGCATACAATATATAGCAAGTAACGTGTGGGAAAAAATATTTTAAAACAAACATGGTAGATATTAATATACAATTATACATATTAATATACAAATATCCATGTATTTATAAACATCTATTATCTGGAATCAAATTTTGATAGTATAAAAAGTGTGGAATTGCTTTCATAATTAAATCAAAAGAAAAACCAAATTATTTCAAATACAAACAAATTTATGTTTTAAAGAAGCGATTTATAATAAATACTAAAAAAGTATTGATAGCAGAAAAAATATTTTCAATATTTTGTTTGTAGATTATTATTTGCCAACTTGCAGTCATCATCTCCTTTATTTACTAAGTCAGATATATATAATTAGAGAAATTTTTAAAGTTTGATCCATTTTTTTATCTTTTCAGAATTAGATACTATTTGACTTAAAATTCGCATGCTATATTATTAGCTCACTAATTAAATCTTTTCATGCACATATGAGCGAAATTAGAAGATTAAAAAATATTAATTAAATACTTTTATGACTGTAAATTTTCTTTTCTATTTTTCTTTCCTTCCCAAATAGATAGAAGCAATTGTTTCTATCATGTTTTTTATTCATATAATATTAAATATAAATCTAAAAAACTCAGCTTAAAAAAATCCAATCGTTTGTAATATCGAATGATATAAAATTTACAAATTAATATCTACAAGGAAATAAACACTTTTACACATTATTTGAATTTACATCATTCTTATATTGAGTTTAATCATAAAAAGGCTTGAGAATTATTTAAGATATTTGTGTAGATATTTGTGAATTATTATAAAAAGGCTTGAGAATTATTTATATAGGGGTGCATTTGATGAGGGTGCTTTTAAGGGTAATGACCCCATGAGTACACAAATGCAGAAATCCGATTTCTAATTCATATAAATTTGATACCCACACATTCACTTGTAAAACCTTTTTTATAGAGTGTGTGAATGGTGGGGAGGCTGATTCGCACATCTCACAGATATAATACAAGGGAAGGGGGAAGAAACAGTCATACCCCAGCGAGGACTCGAACTCGGGATGCCGAAATCACAAGGAAGACGCGCTACCCTATTCCAGGTCGTTGGTAAGATACTACAATAAAAAAGCTATTTCCAGGTGACATGAACGAGTGTTATTTTTATGCATCCAGTTATTTGACAAAAAAAAAAAAGAAACAAAAATGAACACATTTCAAAAACTTTTCCCTATCGCTTAGTTGTGAAATTTCTCCAATCATAGGCAAAAGTAAATGTTGAAAAACTGAGAAATGAAATTAGGTAAGCTAGATATAAAAGTCGAGTTGTTAGAAAGAAACTGTTTATTAGCGTGCAAAATCTGCAAATTTTTGCTAAATCTCATCAATTGAAAACAAATAATTTTTGAAAGAAAGTTATATATCTTTTTTGTAGTGTCCGTGTTTTTACGAAAAGGGGGTGCAGTAGCTTCTGAGGGTAAAGACCCCTGAGCACCCAGAGGGCAGAAGTCTGACTTGTACCTCACACACACGACACAACCGTTTATAGGGGGCGGTCGAACTCATTCATCCATCCGCAAGTCAGAATTTAGATCCAAATCAGAGACCGACCCATACCTTATTCAGTAACCCTAGAGGCATCGTTTTGTTATGGGAACTTGGAAGACTTTGCAGTCTCGACATATTTAACGTGCCCCAACTGCCATTAGGCAACACGGTGGTCTTTGGCAGAGACGAGGACAGAACCCGCGACCTTTCGGTTTCGAGACTGACGCTCTACCAACCAGGCTACCGCGGCCTACAATGTTATATAAAAAAAGAAAGTAAATTAACCATTTTTAGCAGTGATGGCCATCACACCGAACGGAGAGAGCCCAATACAGCTTTGGATCTAAAAAATTTACGTTCAATAATTAAACATGATGATGATGATTCCGTCATGATTTCGCGCGTATAGCTTCCTCCAGAGTAGAAAATTTAGACCTTATATTTGGCATTGTGAACCATATGGTTTACTTTTATATATATCGCAGCATTCTAAAGTGAAGTGCTGAAAATTTGGGTTCAGATGGAAATTACCTTTTTCAGCAGGCAATGACCCTAGACACTTTGCGTCAAAAAGTGGTGTCTTTTTCGCTGAAAACAGCACTTACACGCACAACCACAGTAGCCAGACATCAATGCCATTGAACATCTGTGGTCCACATTCATCCAAAAACACAAAATTAGTGGTAAAAAAGCACAAAATAAGAAACGAAACCCATTTAAACAAGCATTGTAAGAAGAATGGGTTAAAATATTTTCAGATAGTATCAAAAAATTTTCGAACAGCGGGGTCATTCTCCACTCCAAAGGATATGCAATTAAATACTGTCACTTTCATTTTATACGAGATGTTACAAAAATTTCATTGTTGTATTCTGAATTTATTTTGAGACAAAAATCTGCATGCATACTTAAAATGTTTCCAAATTTTTCAATTTAGAAGTTTTTCATTGATTGTTCTTTAATTTTAATTCAAATTAAATCATTTTTATGTATAAAAATAAAACCATGTCCGTATTTCTTGATAGAGTATTATTTATACTGAAAATTGGAATTATGAAGTGAAATTAAAATGTATTCTCAATTGTTTGAGCCAGTGTCTCATTTGCTGCAAGAATACACACAGTAGTGACCAAAATTGTGGACAACTTTCGGAAAAAGAGCATTTTACAGATTTGATTACTCACAACAATAAAACTATTTGCAGAAAAACAATAAAGCTACACACTATTTTAAAGAATGTATTGTACTGAATCATATTTATTTTTTAAAAGTTAAGAAAAATAATAGAAATAGGTTTCAGAAGATTATATTATTTCCACAGAGTAAATTATAGAAACATTTCTTGGTTGCATTGATAAAACATGAAACAGTTCTTTCCTTCAAAAAAGCAAATAACAAAGAATTAAAAAAATATTTATAAAGAGACATTTACTCATCAATACAATTCAGCAACTGACACCATGTTTAGCAGTTAAGTACAGATTGTTTTCCAGTGCTGTTAGTGACTGCTATCAAATTGATCAAAACTTTTTGGATATTT
>JAPMOQ010034998.1:0-13005 GCA_026543055.1 Argiope trifasciata | reverse complement strand
TCTAACTCGATACTCAAAGGGTCTTTCTTTGCTCATGATGAGAAAATTGCTTATGAGTGTTGTGATTATGATTCTGTGATTCTTTCTGAAGCCACGACAGCCTTTTAATTTTCATAAGCAGTTACTATTTATATCCTTGCTTAAAATAACTCTTCTAAATATTTTTTTGGTAATTTGTCGAATATTGTATACATATATGTTATTAAGTTTCAAAGTAGATGTAAGTAAAAAAAAATGCTTCGATTTGTACAGACAATTTTTGTGTCAATGTAAGGGTTTTGAAGAAAGTTTTTTTTTTTTTTTTTAAATTTAACCACACCTTAAATTTACTCCTGAAAACTTTTTTAAACTATATAGTTTTTGAAAATTATAACAAACACTAGGCATTTTCTTTGTAAGAGGGAACTTATCTCTTTTTCTTGCAATTGGAATGAAATTTTATTTTATAGCGATCTTCATGGAAGTAGTTTCAACAAAATTCAAAAGAGTTGTACCGAAATATCTTCTTTAAATAACTTACCACAAATGGATTTTAATGTGCTGTATGGAAGGAAAAAAAAACATTTATATGCAAGATCGGGATCACATTCTATGATCCTTAAATCTGCCGTCTTTTGACAATTCAAAGTTAGGTATTCTTCATGTCATATATAATTTACATTCTAGCCAATTTGTGTCTCTACCATTTATTTCTTCTTCAGCTTATATGACATGTTTTCTGTGGCAATGTAAGAAGTTTCTTTATCGGTATATCTGCTTGCCGGAAGAAAAGTTTGGTTCTTTCTTTTGCTAAAAATAAAAGTGCTCTCATGATTTTAGCTATTATGTTTTGCAATTTCCTTCTGAAATCACAACCACTGTTTAAGATTTCTAAATAAGGATCCAGAATAATAGATGTATGGGATGATCCATCATATTTTTCTGGATATTTTGTATTAACAGGTAGATAGAACTCAAGAAGACACAGGAAGTAGTTAAATCAATTTATTAACTCAACTCTGAACCAGGTACACTGTGACCGAGAGATCCTCAGCTTTTATACAAGTAGGGAAAGTTCCAGAATACCTTTCTGGAAACATTAAGAAGAGTCCGCAGCACTTACCTGGTGAATTAAAGAAAGGTCCAGAATCTTCTGGAACACGAAATAAAGGAAAAACAAATTTAAAGTCTACTGGGATTCAAACACATCATCTCTTGACTATGAGTCCAGCGTTATAACCATTCAGCGATGCAGACTTTACAATGATTCGTTTCAATGAGGCAATATGCTATGGTAATAATGACATTTTGCAGTTATCAAAATGAGTGACTAATGGAATGGTTTCATATTTCTGAAATATTTATTTGAGATTCCACAAGAATATAATCAGATGAAAAATTGTTTTGGGTGCACATAGTAGAAAAAATGGTTTTGCATTAAAATTATGATCAATTTCTCATAAAAATAATTATTTCTTTCCAGAGTGCTATTCACGAAGCATTCACATTGAATAATAAACAAAAATCAGCATTCATAATTTACATAGGTATTTTTGATGAGTAAGGTGAAATTTCTGCTTTTGAGACGCGTGCATTAAGAGCACAGTTGGTAGTGTCTCAAATTCTAAATTAATACTTAATGGTTCGCTCCCCGCTAATGATGAGAAAGCTGTTGATGAGTTCTGTGATTGTACTTTCTTGATTGTACTGAAGCGGCGGAAATTTAATTTTCCTTATTAGTGATCATTTATAGTCTTACATAAGATAACTCTATAAACGCAGTTTATTTCCAGTCCTTTGGTGGCATGATGTTTAAACTTAAGTTATTTAGTTTCAAAGTAGGCATTGAAAAACCCTCTCGTGTAAATAAGATGTTTAAAATAATGAAGAAATTTCAAAAGTAAGTTAATTTTTAAATTCAAATATACCTTAAAATTCTGGTCAGAAACAATTTTTGGCATTTTTCATGAGTAAGATGAAATATTTTTTCTTTGGAAATGTACACTTTATGACCGTAGTTGGTAGTGTCTCAGCTCCTTACTTGATACTCAAAGGGAAATTCTCTGCTTATGATGATAAATTTGCTTATGAGTGTTGTGATTATAATTTTGCGATCCTTTCTGCAGCTTTAAAACCTTTTAAATTTTAAAAGGCAGTGACTTTTTATACCCTTGTTTTAAATAACTCTCCTAAAATAGTTTGCAATAAACGTTTTTTTTTTTTTTCAATTTGTAAAATGATGTAAAAACATAAATTATTTAGTTTCAAATTAGCTGTAAGAAGAGAAATGCTTCGACTTGTAAATAAAAGTTTTGAGGTAATGAAAAGATTTTAAAAGTAAATTCATTTTTTTATGCTTAAAAATATTTTAAAATCAAATATGAAAACATTTTAAATTAAGGTGTTTTTTTAAAAAAATAGAACACTCACCACCATCTTGTTATATAGAGAGAAATTATCCCACTTTTTTTCAAGTGTAATGAAATTTCATTTCATAATGATCTTCATCGAAGTAATTTGAACAAAATTCAAACGAATTGTTTGGTAATCTTCTCAAAATTAACTATACGGCTAATAGATTTTAATGGGCTTCAAAGAAGGAAAAAATATGTATATTCAACATCAAGATCGTTTTCTCTGGTCTTTAAAACTACAATCATTTGACCATCAGAATTTGATATCTTGTATACCACACAGACTTCACATATCCTTCCATACTATCAAATTTCTATCGCAATGATTATTTCCTCTTCAGCTTACGCTACATGTTTCAGTGGCAAAGTTAGAATTTTCTTTATCGGCTTATCTACTTTCTGAAAGACTTTGGTTCGAATTCCAGTAAAAATTCAATTGTGCTTATGATTTATTTATTTTGTTTAGTTTTGCCTTCAAAAGTTGCACCAATGTTTCTAGGCCCTAATTAAAGATGGTTTAGTTTATTTTAGTTATATTGAACGTCCTGTATTAAAGTAATACGAGGGCTATTTGGGAACGGACCTCGTAATTTTGAACCACGATCAGATGCCGAGGACGACACCTGAACTGGCACCCCCCTCTCCACTCCACGCCACACCAGCGGGAGGATGTTTGGTCTGACAGATTTAACGTGCAAGAAATCCCCTCACACGACGGTTCTTCGGTGGAAACTGGACACCTTACCCCCAGGCCACCGCGGCCCTAATTAAAGATGGAGAAATGTTGGTATTATTGATGTTTCATTGTATATTTTTCTGAATTTTTATTTGTATGTTCATGGTGATAACAAAATTCTTCGGTGTTCAATATAAATAATATAATGTAGTCTTGTCGTTGTTACTGTTACCTACAGCACTTTACAAGCCCTCTGACAGAAAGCTGTCATCTATTCAAGCCTAAATTATCTTCCATTGTTTTTTCATTAACTGAAAGTAGGGCCACTACATTCTAAATTAAATAAGTGTAAGAAGAAATAAAATGTTTTCAAAACCAACTTGGATTCTTGTAGTTGTTTGCTCTGAAGGATTTAATTCATTTCGAATTTTTTTAACTATTTGCTTTTTCTTTAATTTAAAGAAAATAACTTTGCCTTTGAATTGTTGTGTTGGGCCGCAACAGCTCAACTTGTCCGAAATGCTTCCGCTATATAGTTCCAAGCATTTATCATTCAGTCAAGTTACACTTTAACATAGGAAAAATAATTGTAAAATTTATAAACAACTGTACATTTACAGATAAAGAAACAGATAATATTTATTTTGTTGGTTTAAGGTATTGAGCTGATGGCCCAAAACTAATCTCTGCATTTGTTCCAGAATATGTTACCAAATAAGGGGGGAAAAGGGATTAAGAGAAGGATAAACTAAAGCAGTTAGAAAAAAATTAAAACGCGTTATACTAAAAAATATAATAAAAATAAAGTTATAGTTATAATAAAAGTTTAAATAAAAATTAAAACGCGTTAAAAAGCGTATTAAAAATTAATAAATTTGAGAAGAAAAGTTTAAGTTAAAATTTCGTAAGCATTAAAAAAGACATAAAATGAGCTGAGAAAATAGTAATGAAATGAGCTACATAAAATTATCAATTTTGGAAAATATTTAAATTTTTTTTTGTTTGAAAAAATGCTTAAAATTGCAATTACAAGCGTATTAAGTATAAGGAAATAAGTGGTAAAAATTTCATACTGAAATACAGATAATATGAAAAAATCAGCTTAGTCCAAAAATACCCATAATTATTTTTTAATCAGCCGGTATTAGTGAACAAAAAATATATATAATTCTTAAAGTATTATTCTACTATTTCAAATGGTAGAATTGCGCCAAATTAAAAAAATTGAAGTGAAAATTAAAATTGGCATTAATATTTTGTCTAACCTATGAAGTCTGAATTAATTTCCCAGCCAACATTACAATCTCTAATACTACTATTTAATGTATTTTTGAGAATCTGTCACCTTAAAATGAGATTCATCAAAAAATAACATAAGATTTTTCAAATTAGAATAGGAATCTTCATTTTCTTCTTAAATTTAATCTAAACCTTTTTTAATTTAATTTTAACTCGACTATTATAATTCCCCTTCAAATAGGAGAATAACTTTTTTAAGAAAACAGGTTATTTCTGGCACATATACATTTTAAAGCGTGAATATATGTACTTCAGAGTAACTATTTTTTACATACTTAATTTAGAATTTTAATCCATTAAAGATTAAGCGATATTCTGTCATTTTCTGCGAATGTATTTTTAACATATTTTTGCAGAAAAATCATTTTTATATATTTTTAAAATCTAAAATTGAAAAGGTATTACCAATTAAAGTGTCGAAAATCGTTTTCTTCTGAATTTGAGCAATTACTAAAAATGATTTTTTTTCTAGTTTTTAACAATAGTTCCAATGACTTTCAAAACAATTTCATGTTACATGTTATTTAATTAAACGATTTTCCTCTATAATTGAAGGTTTAAAAATAATATTTATTATTTGCAACATCCACATAAAGAACAAAAACAATTCAATTACCACACAATTGGGATAAGATACCCCAAAATAAGGAGGCAGATTATCCAGACGATTAAGTTTTTTAATAGCACTATGATATCATGGGTATCGACTCCATTAAGAAGTTTCACTTATATAATAAAAGAAAAAAGTATAAAACTATTAAAATAACATGATTTTAATATCTTTCACAATTTGCTACTTAAAATATATTTTAATATGTTTGAGAAGACCCATAAGAAATTTAATCGAAACTAGAATGGGGACACATTTTGCTCTCTCCTCTCACCAATTCCCAAGAATCATGTTGCGACTTTTTTTGAATCATTATATGATCCTAACCCAATTTTTCGCTCATCTTATAATTATTCACATGAAATCATAAATGCATTGTTTACTAAAAATAAGCTCAAAACTTTTAAAATTATACGAGTAGCTAACATTAATTTTACATGAAATATTTTTTTAAAAATAATCGGATTTCCAAATATAAAATTATTTGGTATTAGAATGACATAGAATGATTAGTATAATGTTATACACTGAAGTGACAAAAGTCATGGGATGACTGTTAATATAGTGTCGGTCCTCCTTTTGCCCAGCGAAGTGCAACAACTCGACGTGTCATGGAGTCCACAAGTCGTTGGAAGTCCTCTGCAGGAATATTGAGCCATGCTGTCTGTATAGACGTCCATAATTGTGAAAGTGTGGATGGTGCAGGAGTTTGGGCACGAACGGACCTTTCGTTGAAGTCTCATAAATGCTCGATGGGATTCATATCGGGCTATCTAGGTGGCCAGATCATGCGCTGGAATTGTCTGGAATGTTCTTCAAACCAATCGCGAACAGTTCTGGCCCGGTGACATGGCGCATTGTCATCCATAAAAATACCATCGTTGTGTGGGTACGTGAAGTCCACGAATGGCTGCAAGTGATCTGCAAGCAGCTGAACAAAACCATTTCCAGTCAATGATCGGTTCAGTTGCACCAGAGGACCGAGTCCATGCCATGTAAAAACAGTCCACACCATTATGCAGTCACTACCAGCTTGAACAGTGTCTTGCTGACAGTTTGGGTCCATGGCTTCGTGGGGTCTGCGCACACTCGAACTCTACCATCAGCTCGTAACAACTGAAATCGTGACTCATCTGACCACGCCACGGTTTTCCACTGGTCTAGGGACCAGTCGATAGGCTCACGAGCCCAGTAGAGTTGCTGCAGGCGATGTCGTGCTGTCAGTAAAGGCACTCGAGTCGGTCTTCTGCTGTCATAGCCCAAGGAAGACAAATTTCACCACATAGTCCTATCGGACACGTCCCTCGTACGTCCCATATTGATTCCTGCAGTTATTTGACAAAGTGTTGCGTGTCTATTAACATTGACCATTCTACACAGACGTCGGCGGTCTCGGTCGTTAAGTGCAGGTGGTCGCCCACTGCGCTGTCCATAATGGGATGTGATGCCTGAAATTTCATACTCTCGGCACTCTGATACTGTAGATCTCGGAATGTCGAATTCACTAACGATATCCGCAGTGGAATGACCCATGCGTCTAGCTCCAACTAACATTCCACGTCCAAATTATTTAATTCTCGTCGTGCCGCCATAAATCACGAAAAACCTGTTCACATGAATAACTTGAACACAAATGAAAGCTCTGGAAAACGAACTGCGCATTTATACTTTTTCGCTGCGATACTACTGCCATCTGTATATTTGCATATTGCTATCCCATGACTTTTGTCATTTCAGTGAATATATATAAATGTAGAAAAGATGTAAATGTTAGAAATCAGAAAAATAAGATTCGGAAATGTTTAAAAATCAAAAGTGAGTTTTATCTCCCCCCACGCACCCCCGTTTTGAATAGTTGTAGACATTATGTAGGAATTAGTCAACATCATGTATATAAAACTGTAATAATCAACGCTATTATTCAATAATAGGTTGAATTTTTTTACTTCCTAGTCATGATAGTGTTCATAATCTTGCATCTAATGAAGAATGACCCCACACTATGCTACCTTCTTTCTTTACTCCAAATGACGCCACTTTTAGTTCTAAACATTGCTATAAGATATTCAAAAGAATCTTGAGAAAATTTCTTATAAAATTTATGACTATCTTTCTATTTTGCATTTGCGTAGACTTAAGTGCGATTGAACATATTTCATTAATCTGTAAAAAATAATTAATTTTAAACGCTCTGTACCATTTAGTATGATATTAATTACTACAAATAAAGCCAAATGCTTTAATTGCAAAGGTACTTTGTGATAAACGGAATACTGCAGAACCTCAATAATTGCCTTCGGATAAAAATTTAAATATTTAACCAATTTTTGAAGAAACGTAAAACAAAAATGACATTAAAAAAGAAAGCATTTTTATTACTAAATAATTACATGTTTGGTTTTGAATTTATTAGTCGTTCATGTGAATCGAGATAATGATAGATTTTTTAACGTCAAGATATCTTCATAGATACATCACAGAAGCTGTTAACGTACTCCTTAACTCCTTAGCAAATTTCCTAGACAATATACTTAAGAAGACACACTAATGGTTAGGTTTCCCATTACTTTTACTAAGAAATAGTAAATCACTGTTTTAATCTGTCTCTAAAGGTCAAAACGACATTGATTAGAAACTACGTTAAAAATAAATAAAGGCCACCTAATTAAGACACTTAATTAACACAAAACTGAAGAGTCTTGGATTTCAAAATCAAGAGCTTTAAAATTACACTCAAATTTTTTTCATTTCTCCAATTTTTAATAAAAATGCCTTATTTGATCACCTGTTATTAGATGTCTGTTTAAAATGTGTCTATATCTATACTTATAATAAAGCTGAATGTGTGTGTGTGTCTGTGCGTGTTTGGACTCTACAGGCTAGACGGGTGCTTCTCAACCTTTTAGTATTCACTGCCCAATTTTCATCATAATTTTCATCACCCCCTTCCCCACCTCATACAATAAAATGTATACAATAATAATGTATTTTGAGTATTTTGGTCCTAAACCTACACTACAAATTTAATTTTAAACTTGACAAATTACCAAGAATACGGAAATTTATTGACATTTTGCAACACCGATCCTCAGCATTGAAAAAACAAGAATCCTATGCCTTTTTATTGCTCTTGCGTCCCGCCATGTCGGGCATTCTCACGGTTTCGCGAGAAGTTTCGATTTGTCTGGTCAGCTTAAAAGTTAAGTTAGGAGAGTGTGCAGATGTGAACAAACGTTTTTTCAAAGGGAGAAGGAGAAAGTTCTACGACGCCAATTTCAATTCCAGACAATCTCATTCGAGTAGATCCTTCTATCGCTTTTGAATCTATTCTGAATGTGTATGTTATATATATTTTCGTGTAATTGCAATTCACCGTATTAAATATTCACGCCAGAACACTTATGCAGAATGATGGATAAATTTTTAAGCGGGAGTAAGCGAGCATTAGACGATAGACAAGCATCAACAAACGAGCATGGTTCCGAAAATAAAATCAGCATAATATTCTCAAGAATACTTAAATTTTGGGTTCACTAGTACTGAAATAAATGAAAAAGAGAGGCCCCTGTGTATCATTTGCTCAAAACTGTTGGTGGCAGACTGCATGAAACCTAATAAACTTAAACGACATCTGGAAACGCTTCATAGTGAGTACGTAAAAAAATCCAGAGAATTCTTCGAATTAAAATTAAAATCATATGAAAAGCAAAACTCATTGTTTAAAAAAACTTTGTCTGTGAATGAAAAAGCTTTAATTGCCTCTTACAAAGTTTCACATAAAATAGCCAGATGTAAAAAGCCTCACACCATAGGCAAAGAGCTTACTTTGCCAGCCGCAATTGAGATGGTAGAAATTATGATTGGAGATAATTTTGCAAAAAAAATTGCAGTCTATACCTCTTTCAAATTATACTGTTGCCCGACGAATTGCTGATATAGCTGAAGATGTAAAGTGTCAGCTTTTGTCGAAGTTACGTGATAATTGTTTTCAATACAACTCGATGAGGCAACAGATAATAATAAAGATGCTCATTTCATTGACTATGTTAGATTTTGTGATGATTTGTGAGTAGTAGAAGAATTACTTTTCTGAAAACCAATAGAGATCAAAGCAACAGCACTCGCATTATTTGCTATCTTAAACGATTTTATGAATGAGGCAAACATAGAATGGAAAAATTGCGTCGCAATATGCACCGATGGTGCTCGTTCTATGTCCAGAAGATTCCAAAGTATTCAAGCACTTGTGAAACAAAAATCGCCACAGTGCTTCGGGACACATTGCATGATCCACAGAGAAGCTTTGGCTTCCGAAGAAATAAGTCTTGGTTTGAATATTGTGTTAACTACGGTTGTAACAGTAGTAAATTATATAAAAATGAGACCCCTGAAATAAAGAATCTTTTACGCACTTTGTAAAGACATGGGTGCAGTACATTCATCGTTACTATTTTATTGCGAGGCAAGATGGTTATCTCGAGGGAAACTTTTGCAACGTGTTTATGAATTAAGAGAATAAATCGCCATTTTCCTAGAAGAGGAAAACAGATCGGAAGCTGAGAATTTTCGATAGTTTATTTGTGTTGAAATTGAGCTACATGGTCGACATATTCAAAAGATTAAATAACTTGAATCTTCAACTGCAAGGAGCAAATACACATATATTGGATACGAGTGATAAAGTTAATGCTTTTTGTTGGAAATTGGAATTGTGGAGCAGAAATTTAAAGCAAGAAAACTTAACAATGTTTGCAAATTTGAATGATTGTACTAAAACTTACAAGGCTGAAGAACAACATGTAAAATTTGTTTTTGTAACCATTGAAAATCATTTAGCAATGCTAGCAAAGAATTTTAAAAAGTACTGTCTTGCTGACGAAACACTGATATCAAGTTACAAGTGGGTGAGGGATCCATTTCAAAATACTCTCGAAGGACTCTCAATTGAAGAGGAAGAAACGTTCATAGACTTCACGGCAAGCGGCGAAACCAAAAGACAATTTAGTAATAAATCACTTTTTGAATTTTGGGCAGGAGTGGATGATAAGTTTTTTGCCCTAAAAACAAGGGCATTTCGCATTCTACTTTCATTTTCAATATCTTACCTTTGTGAAACTGGATTTTCTGCGATGGCTTCTTTGAAGATAAAATATAGATAGCTAAATATAAAAAAAGAACTGAAAGTTTCTATTTCTAATATTAAACCGTCCTTCGAAACACTTTGCTCTGCAAGACAGGCCCAAGGAAGTCAATAATATTTATTAAATTTGTTTTTAATTTAGTTGTTTTAATTAATAAGTTAATTATTAAATATGTCGAAATGTATTTTGTTTTGTATGTGTGTGTGTTCTTTTCTTTCAGTTACTTAATTTTTTAAAAAAACATTTTCTCTTTGATATGCTCGCCCCCCCCATTAATGTGCTCGCGCTCTCCTAGGGGGGCGCGCCACACAGGTTGAGAATCACTGGGCTAGACCGTTCCACCTAGAGCTACCAAATTTGGCATATGTACAACTTGAACACCGAAAAGGTGCACCTTAAAGCAATTTTTTTGTTTTTAATTAGAATTTGAATTAATTAAAAAGTAAGCAAACTTTTGTATTTGTAGTTAACGTATTAAAATTTATTTCATAAGACTGGGTTTTAATGTGATGTAAAAAATGGTTTTTGGGCTATGCTATTATTCGAAGTTATCAAGGGAAAACATTAACAATTTGATAAATTTTAATTAAATTTTGAATAGCGATTTCATTGAATTTTTTATTACCCTAGGAGTAATTACGTACTAAATTTGGTAGCTGCAAAACTGCATATCCTTTAACTTCCGAAAATATCGTAGCACAACATTGAATTTTACAACATATTAAAGTTCAAAAAATTAACTTTCAAATGGTATCAGTGTTTTAGCATATAACTTAAATTTCTTATTTTAACGAATTTTTAAAGTAATATTTTAACCATATTTTTCAACAATATATTTCGGACAAAACAATAAAATTTAATCTGCAAGTGCACCTCAAGGGGGAAAAATTAGTTATTATCAGCGTGTTGCCATCATATTGACAGAAGTCCAAATTAAAAAAAAATCAACTATTCTAGCAAATTAAATCTAAAAAATGTAACTTTCAGCATGTGAATGGATAAAATAAAATAAATAATTCCACAACAGCTGATTACAAATCAGAGAGATATAGAGTACAATGAACAAATAATCGTAAGACTTCTAAAATAATACCAGTTACGTGACTATCAAAGTTTGAAGTTTAAATATAGTTGGCTGATATGTTAAAGAGAACAAGTCACTTAAATATTAAAAATATTAGAAAAACAATATTAGAACATTACTCACGGCGAATCAGCTAGTCGTCAAAGGCGGCTAATATATAATTAATAAAGTATCTAACAAATGAAGCATCTATTGTTGACAATAAATAAATTATTTGAAATAGTTTAATAGAGCCTCCTAATATTTATTTAAATATTTTTTCAATGTTTTTTATAAGAAATTTTATAATTTCAAAATAGTAGTTAGCTTTTTCATAGCATCTCTACATTTCAAAAGTATGGTTCAACTTGTGATACGAACTGCCTGAAGAATGTGTTGTTGAGAATTTCTTGAACTATTGCCTGAGTGACGGAAAAGGACTTGAATACAGGATCTTGACAGTAATGTTTTCTTTCTTTTGATCATATCTATCGTTTATACTCTTGAATGTTGCCGCGAATGTTGTTTTATTAACAATTATGTACACTTTTCTATGCTTGCAACTAAATATTTGTTCCTATTTAAAAATTTTAAATTGCACCACAAATGAGTGAATTCCTGCTGACTTGAAGCATACCAAGCGCGCCACACCAAATTAATTTTGGCGTTAATAGCATTTTCGAAGAGCAGAGATTTAGTTAGATATGGTATGGCTAGTTCCCATTTCTCATCTGGAGCACCTTAGAAATAAAAATGAGAGGTTTTCGGTATGCTGATTGATTCTTGCTACCATTTGAGTTCAGAAATGGTATCGATTAGCTACCTCCTGTCAATGACTGCATTTACTTCCTACAGGAAAGACTGTAAGGACGCTAGTGATGGCTCTTGGGAATCAACCATAGTTTCTATTTGGTCCTTCAGGTTTTTCCGTGTACTTTAGGATTGGTAGAAATAATCACTTTATCACTCCCCTTGACTCCATCGGACAAAAACTATGAGAAATCTGTTAAATTTGACATCTGAAAGCATCTTCCGAAAAAGATAAGTTTAGTTATTCAATCTACATCCTCAATAAAGGCTTCATTATTGTATAGAATTGTCGCCATGCCAACTGTCAATTCATTTGAAGGCAGGTACATAGAGCATATATAAAATTGAAAAGAAAAATTTCCTTTCTTTTTATCATTTACCTGTCTTTTCTGGTTATTTTCCGAATACTTTTTATATCCTGGTCTGATTTTTTCCCATTCTGTGACATTATTTCTTCATAGTTTCTCATTTTTCCGATCAATTAATAGCACTTAAAATTTTACAATGAAATTGTGCATAATGTTTTTGAAAATTGTGATAATCTTAACAGCATTTTGCTAAATGAATCAGTAAATCTATATTTCAAGTATTAATATGTTCACTGATTTTTGTAACAACTAGAAATGTGTGTATAAGTAAAGTATTTTATACATACACTATATATTTCATGTAACTGAATTCACTTGCTTAAGTAAGGTTGCCAAAATTAATAAATTTATACATTCCTTTTTCATATTTTTTTAATAAACCCATACTATCAAAACTCTTTTTAATAACCTTTACACTGAAATAATCAGTAATATATATCTTCAATATCCACTTCCCTCAAACCACCCACTTGGCGAAGATACTCCAAATTTTCTTCTCAACCTTAAGCTCACTTAAAACAATTTTATATTTGCTGCCCACGCATGTTTTTGCCGATAGCAGCACATTTCAATGCAAAACATCATATTCGGACCTGCAAGTTTTAGTATTTTCTCTCAAAATAGTTCACTACGGAAGCAATAGCA
>JAPMOQ010034989.1:0-11330 GCA_026543055.1 Argiope trifasciata | reverse complement strand
AAAACCCCTTTCTTGGTCAACAAAAATTAAAACGAAACCAACTAGGTTGAAATCGAAATGAAAACTCAATTCGGAATTAAACGCTAAAAGTTCACAAAATGAAAGGCAAATACAATGGAACCAATTAATGAAACAAATCCAAATTACTGTAATTAATAGAATTATGTAAACGAAACAGAAACGGCACTAAATACGGAAACGAAACTAAATTCTTAAAATAAACTAAAATCCTTACGCATTCAAACAAGTTTAAGAATCAAAGAAGTTTTGGTTTTTAAATCAATCATTGTATTTGGTGAGCGCAAATGCAGCTACAAGTAAAAAACAAATGAATCTAAACTAATTAGCAAAATAGGCTAAGCAAAGAGGATCACAACCGAATCAAAACTATAACCAATAGAAGAAGAATCCGGCCTGAAAACTTCGTCAAGGGCCACTTCCAAGCAAGGATTCAAAATAAGGGATTTTCTCTGTGAAGCATCGTTGGACAATGGTCAAAAGTATTAACACCTCGTGACTCGAAAATTCCCCAAAAAATTAAGGCAAAAAAGACGTACCAATTTAAACAGCAAAAGACAAAAACAAAGAAAAACATTAAAAAACATCACTAAATGAAACAAAAATATATATAAAAAGTAAAACTACATAAGAATATTCAACCAAAATTAATAACACAAATAAGAAAACAAAAAGAGAAAAAGACCTAACCGCCAAAGGAAGAAGTACCGATCTGCTTTTCTAATTTTATTACAGTGAAAATAAAGATCAGGAGATAGTTCATGAGCACCATCTATTTCACTAATATTTTATCAATTCTTTTTTTTTATTAAAATATTGATATTGCAGTATTTTTTGGGAAAATCATTATTGTTTTAATTTTTAATAAAACTATTTGTTGCTTTTATGAAAGAAATTTTGTTATTACAAATTTATTTAATTTTATTAAATTGTGAGAAAATTAAATTTTTGAAAATTTTAGAGTTAAGATTAGAGTTATAATTACAGTATTTAATTATATTAAATTTGATTAATGACACAAATTTAATATAATAAAACTCTGTTGGTTATAGTTTTGATTCGGTTGTAATCCTTTTTGCTTAGCTTATTTTGTTAATTAATATATATTCTCATTTTTTATTTTATGAGATTAAGATATAGAGCTTATAATATTACTGTTTAATAAATATATAAATAACCCCTACTTCGCAAAAAGAAAGTTAAAATATTATTCCTAATAAAAGTAGACATTTTTAAATTTAAATTCATTCTGCAATGAAAAATTAAATAAATTAATTTCTCCATGGTATTACTAAATACAAAATTAAAGCAATATCAGTGAAACTGATAATGTAAATGCCTGATAAAGTATTCACCCCATCAGCAATTATTAAACAATGCAGTGCATTTAGAGAGATCTAATGCTACTACATCTTAAGTACTGATGAAAATCAAATTAGAAATAAATATTTAGTTTAAATTGCAAAAAAATAAAAAAGGACATAATAAATCCAGATTGAGGACTTTATCGTGAGTCACCCACATGCATGGTTCATGGCAGAAATTATTTTCTATGAGGGGTCTAACTTTCGCCCAAGTATTGACCTTTCATTACAGGAAAATCTCAAGAAATTGAGGGTTTTTTTCAGAAAAGAATTAATATCAATAAAGCAATGACATAAAAAGACAATAATAAGCAAAATATTAATTTAAATAAAGCCTTAGTTAAATTGAATCAAATTAAAATAGGGAAATTATCATACTATAAAAAAAACATGAACAATATATGAAAGCAAAGAATGTATCAGTGGAATGTGTAGTTCAAAAGAGGTTTAGGAAGAAAACTAAATTTATTACTGAACACAATTGCAAACTAAATTCAACTTACTCGCTCTTAAAGCTGGAAACCCCCACTGGATTTGACTAAAATGCCTAGTTATCAGAAGTAATAAATTCAATGATTTTCAGAGCCATCTATTAAGGTGAAATAAAAACAAAAGAGAATAAGCTAAAACAAGAACTGGTATGAACTTTCTTCATTTGGGAAAATATTAGATTATAGTGTAACGTAGATTAGAAAATAAATAAACCGGCTCTTACTAAAACTTTTATATGGTAATAATTTTTAGTATATTCATTAAAAGTTTTTAATAAGATTATTTGTTGCTAATATAAGAAATTATATCGTTTACAACTTATTTTCGTTTGCCTAGGGGGAGCGCATGTTCCCCATGAACTGGACGCACCGGGTTCGTGTCCCGGTTCTCGCATGGTTTTCCTTCATCTGCTCTACCTGTGAGGTGTGTGAATGCACTTGCCATAGAAAGGGGTTGTTCAAGGGAATGTGATACTTGAGTTGCTAAAGGCCTTATTACACGGCGAAATATCATCCGCACTATTCGTCAGTAATTTTCCTCAGAAATTAATTGTCAAAAACCGGTCAAGCAAGTTTTTAGTCATCGACAACCTTTTTTAACCAGTTTGAAAATGCCGACTATAGTGACGGAACTATTGTCTTCAAACAAAATTCAACCAATCATGTGAAAGTTTGAATTGACGTCACACAACCATAGTTATTCTACTATAAATCCATTTTCCATTAAATTCAAATAAGTAGCTTTGTGTTGATTTCCAATTTTTTCAGTTAAAATTATTATTTTTTGGTTAAGTGAATTTTGATATGTCATTTCTTTAGTGATGTAAATTCTTATCTTAACTCTCTTCTTGTTATTTTTGGATCAAGAGATATCACTACTTGGACGAAAATCAGAATCCTTACAGAAAAATCCCTGCCTAAAGGTGACCCTTTATAAAATTTTCAGGCAGGACACATCACTTTCTTCTTTTTTATTCCGTTTTATTTACTTTTTTTTTTTGAAATTTAAACGTAATATTTAAATTTAATTAGGTTGATTTCTTTATCTTACACTGAAGAAATGAAATAATTTCTAACATATTTGTAACATATAAATATGGTGTAGCAAATATTTATTTTTATATAATATTACTTATTACCTTATGAAAAATAATAATCTGCAATATTCCATTTCATAAAATAAATTTTAACACTTCATATTACCACTTCACTTTACTATCTCATTACTTCGTTTCCTTTAACCCAAATTTAAAAATTGTTCAGCATTCAAGAATCAATCAATACCCTCACTCGATCAATTAAAAGTATAAAAGCAATTTATTTTATAACATCATATGTTTATTGGGATATAAAATACCCCATATAATAGGAGAATTTTAGAAATAAAATTAACAATAGTTTATGAAACAGTTCTGTTTTGTTTCAATTACGGAAATATAAACAATTTTTTTAAATTTTGTTAATTGGTGTACCAAAAAGTAAAGAAAATTTATTTTTATTTGTTTTCGGTAACTTTTGGCCTAAAGCCATTTATTCATTAAATCATATAGAATGCAATGATTTCTTTTTCTTGTAGATCAATAAAACAATGGGGTAAAAATTCCCTCTTTAAAATCTCGGATGTAATACATTACATATACATATGTAATATACATGCAATGCAAGTAATTACATTCATATAGTACATACATGTTATACATTCGTAATTTATTACATATGCACATGTAATACATAAATTCAGATGTAATGTACTGCATATGCATTACAAAATATGTACATATACATTATAAAATAGGTACATATGCAAATATATACATTATAAAATATTTATTTAAAAGTTGCAAAATTGATTTTTCCCACTCCTTAGCACATACAATTGTTTCAACGAAATCTATTCTAGTAACGATCATTTCTTTTACTTTTAATTTCATAATTCCTTTTTCTTTCAATAAGTGTATATCACCAAAAGAGGTGATAAAAATGTAAGGGGATTATAAAACAAAAATTATTAAAGCAACTTATTTCTTTTTTAAATTCCTTTATCACAAATATTCAACCGTGGAGCAATTAATAAAGCAAAGATGCCCGAAAATCTGCTCAAGAAATCACTTAAAAGTACCATAAATAATTTTTTTCTGCTGACAATGCCTTTTTTTTTTTGCATTCTTTTCTATAAAAAAAATGCTACATAATGGGTATTCAGTATTTTCCTTATGAGTCATTTTCTACTCGATTTAAGCGATCGTAAGATGTAAGAATTATTTATGACAATATTTCTTAGCCATTATAGCTGCTTCATTTTCTTCATTTTGTTATTTTTGTTGCTAAAATTTTATGACCACATGAAATGTAAGAAGTTTCTTTACTGTATGAATTACCAGTTTTCCTTATGGCTGTTATTTTTTTATGTTCAAATTATAATAAATGATACCATTTGCATTCTTAGAAAAGTAATGTTGACATTAGAATAAGATGATTTAGACTGTCGTAGTTTTGGTTCCTCCATCTTTTTAAATAATTGTTACAATCCTTTGAGTCAGTACTTACTAACATTAGAAACATCTTCTAAAAGATATATCCATGAAATACTCGGCAAAAGAGAAAATAATTTTTATGATGAAAATTTAAAAAAATGTAATGAACGAAGGATCTAGTTGTTGTTTTAAACAAAATTAATCTCTTTATCCAAATTATGAAATTTTATCATAATTTTATAAAGCTATTTTTTATAGTTTCATTAAAATTATTAATATAGTTAGATTTATGCTGTTGTAACTTATGACACTTTACAAGCCGGCTGACAGATACTGTCAGCGATTTAAGCCGAAACGAGCGTCTCTTGTTTTTTCAGTAGCGCCAACTACAGTCAAGAATACTTCGGCTACTTCATGCTTCGCATGTGCTTGCAGAACTTTTTACAGGATGGCACATTGACACAACTCACTTCAACACAGAAGAAGAACCATGCCGAAAAAGAATGAATTTTAGAAATATCGTTTGAAATTTTAAATAACTTGCTTGTTTAATTAGGAATAATATCCTAAATGAATACATTCATTTAAATTGAATGATATTTAAAAGAGAAGTGTAACTAATTTTTATTCTATTTTTTATTTTATTAATCAAGAGCTCTAGGGTAGATATTTTTTTTTTGTTTTTTCATCCTCAGAAGAAACATCAATTTCTTAACTGTCCGACTCGTAGCATCCAGCATACAACTGGTTATGTGAAAAATCTGTTGCGTCTGCTTGGCGAGTTAATATGACAATTCTTGGTTAACAAATGCGGTATACAGATCCAAAAATAATTTTCATATATTTTACATAATTTTACTATGCCTATAATCATCCCGCAAATGCAAGTAATAAGTATTTAAATTTTTATCGCAATCCGACGAGCGGTATGGCAGCGCATAAGAGACATACAGACTAACATTAGTTTTTATTTATAAAGATTTGTTATATAAAAAAAGGATTCTACAAATCTCACTCTAGAAAAGAAAAAAGAAAAATCCCTAACATTATGACAATACTTACAATGATATTGATGATTTCGTTTCTTGAATCGATACGTTAAAGAAAATCCCATAAAAATTTCTCAGTAAAAACAATAAAATTACAATTTCCTGAAACACTTCGCTTTTTTTTCTGTTGTATCTTGATGTAAGTAGATGTGTTTTAGCCGGTGTGCTGCATAGAGGTCGCACTTCTTTCCCATGATGCATGCGTCCTGGGCTTAAGTCCTGGTTTGGGCATGGTTGTTCCTCCTCTGTGAGATGCGTGAATGTGCCTTCCTCTAAAAAGGGGCTGTGCAAGCGAATGAGAGATGCGTGAGTGGCAAAGTCCTACTCTTGCCCCTAGTCGGCGTTACTAAAAAATACAAGAAGCGCATCCTATCGGTGTCTTCGTAACAGAGGTCTTATCCATGGCAAGTGCCATGAGAAACAACAACAGATATATTTTATCAGTTCCCTCTATATATACACTCCATGTCCTCCGGTGAAAAAAATACATTGAAATGAATTTTCCAGTTAAACTCTTTTTTGACATATTCATATGGGAAAATGTCTTACACACACATTATATAGATTAAAAATTTTATATATTGATTTTTTCTAGGTAATTTATTGTACCTTTAAAACTGATGAGACGAATTACATTTTTTATTACAAATGTTGCTTATTTAAAATAATAAGCCAGATGATGAAATACATTAGCTATATAATAATAGATTTTCTGTGAAATTTTAAATTGAAAGGAAAAATTTTGTTAAGTAGATTGTCTGGATTTGAAATGTACTTGAAGCTTTTAAAATCAGCTTCTTAATGTTTTCTTACTTCAGTAAATTCATTAATTATTTAATATATTGATGTTTCAGAGTTCAATTAGGCATTAATTTTATATAACTGAAAATAAAAATATGCAAGGAACTTAATTACAATGCCCTTATTTAAAATCAGACTTGCTAAAGCAATGCTGAGAAATTATGAAATACATAGATGTTTAATGTTTTTTTTTAATCCTAATACAGGTTTCATAAAATGTTTGATACATACTCTAACTTTCGCTGTTGTCTTCAAAATTTTCATATATTTTTAAATGAGGCCAATAAACAATAATACCGTTACTTTTTTGTTTTCTCAATAAATCCAGATGTACCAAATTTTAATTAGATTAAATAAAAGATATTATCTCCTTCTTTTACGAATAGTTCTTATTTATTCTTTCTGAGTTTATTCCAGTATAACTACAGATAGTTTTAAAAAATTCTTAACCTAGTAATTGATTTCAAAATTTAAAAGAGAAAAAATATATCAAATACTCTTTAAAATTTTAAGGAAAACTTATTTATTTCAGTTTAAAATTATTCCAAAAAAAATAAAAAGAATTACAAAAAAATTCAAAACTTTCTAAAGCTGCCCTATTTTAAAAGTTAAAAAAAGGTAAACCTATTCTAAACTATGAAAATTAGATAAGGCAAAATAATAATTTCAACAAAAATGCCTACAGTTTTGAAGGAATAAGATTGAACAACTATTTCAATTACTAGGGAACATATTTTTATACAATAAGATTTATAAAATCTGTTTTGAGAATCATTTAAAAACCATAAATGATTTGAGATACTTATCACGTATTTTGAAGAACATCAAATCTCAAGTCACATACAATATTACATAACTCTTTTTAAATTCAATAACTGAAAGAAAGAAGTATAAATGTGATAGAATAAAATAAACGCAGCCTTTCCGAAAAGAAAGCAATGCAATATTCAACAAATGTTAGAAATTTAATTAGTGGACTAATGCAGCAAATGTGCTATTTTAACAGCTTGTGCATTGTTGCAACTTAGCTCACCAGCTGCTTCAATAATTTCAGTTCTTAGCGCCCGTTTTAAAATAGAGGCATTATTTTTGGTAAAAATTTAAACTAAAGATGAAATAGCCAAGTGACTGCATGAGCACTCAACACTGGTCACTGATCTGAGAAAACTTTTCAAAAATATCTGAAAAATAACTACAACTTTTACGTAATTATGTAAAAAATTGAAAGCTTGGAATGGAGTTTGATAAGGACATCAGACAATGTACTTGAAGTGATCCAAAAAAAATTTTCAAGCAGCAGTATCAGAAATTATGGATGGAAATATTGCGATTTACATTGGATACAGATCATGCTAATTGTCTAAACTGGTCATTCGAACATTATTAGTACTGAGACCTGAAACAACGACAATAATGGGACGACGTCTAAAGAAGTGGTTTCTTACGGAGGTGAGAGTCGTGATACAGTTTTTATTGGCCAAGAATGTGTCCCTTCTGACATTCACAGACAAATCGTTGACGTTCAGAGATATCTGTTGCTGTTAATTGCAGTGCCAACATTTTAATATAAGAAGACGCTGGGATACTAGCTTTTCTGTCCATGTTATTTTTTAAGCTGTTAAATGAGTAATACGAAATGAATTTTTGAAAGAAAATTTCATCTTGTTATTTTATACAACCAAAAAACATGAATTCAATTGAGTCATTTTACTAAAGATTAAAAAAAAGTACATATCTTAAAATAAAATGGAAGTAAATATCCTAAAGTGAAGAAAAAATCCTGCGACTGAATGTTTTGATAAATGAATTTAAATCCTATCATAACATTAAAAAAATTGTAAGTAATTATGTATGGATTTGAATTAAAAAACTATCAAATATAATTAAGGAAAATGGAATCTTATTGGTATTGAAATAATAACACTTTAACCCATCATTTACCGAATTATTTTGGTAAATAATGATTGGGTACTTCGACAATAAATTTTTTAAATTAATATAATTAGCACTAATATATTAATAAATAACATTTATAGAAAATTACTAAAACTTAGTCTTGCTTTGTATATTAAATAACAATTTCCTTCATTTAATTATAAATATTTTTTATTAACTTAACATAGTATAATTATAAAAACTAAAAATTTTATAAACTCAGCTGTGTACAGCAAATGAAAATTCAAATAATTCAAACTCTTTTACAAGAAATAATTTAAGTTGATGAATTGTAAATGGATAAAATGAAATGCTCATTTATTAACAGAATTAGAATTTAAAAAGCAATAGTTTCTTTAGCACCTTTTTTTATTAACGCCAAAGTAGTTTTCATAGTCCCATTTACTATCCATTATGATAACAACGATAATACAACGGTGACTGTTTGAAAATAAAGTTTGACAGGCCTTTGTCCGACATTCTTTATGACCTTGAAGCTTTTAGAGGTGCATCTAGATTTTCTGAGTAATAAAAATATCACCTCTAGTTTGAAAAGAATTGATTAACAGCTAGAGTTTCATAGTTCCTTTTCAAAAATATATTGCTCTGAGTTTTTGATTAAAACTTTTGAATAACAGTAGAACACTTTTCAGATTGAATAGAAAGGTCAAACTGAAGGACATCTTAGAATTTTTCCAAGCATGATAAATTTCTTATATAAAACTTTTCTTGTGAGTTTCTTTTCGAAATGCAATTGAAGAATTTATTTACTTTGGTAGTGACCTATAGAGTTCATGTCACATTAATTTTTAATGGAATGTGACTTTCGTGGATAATAAATGAATATAAATTATAATATTATATCTGTGTCAGAATGCATTCATAAATTTATTAGATGTTTAATTTATATATAATATTTATTGCCAAGAATTCTACCCGTTTTAAAATTTTAAATTAATGAAAACGTGCTGACTGGAAAAGAATTTGTAAAGAAATTTTAACAAAAGCTTAGTCATTGACAAAATTGTAAATGTATTAGAGATTTGAGTTGAACTTATTATTAATTGGTATGAATTCCACACATAGTGAAAATTTGATTTAATGAAATTCTGCAGAGTTATGAAAGAGAAAATTATAACAAATGCTTTATTACTGATTTATTACAATGTCATAGAACATGAAAAAGAATTCTTTATTAAAATTCGTAAATTACTAATTAAATCCTTGAGTGGATATTACATATATTTTAATAAAGGGCTATTCAAAGTAATTACATTGATCACAATAAGCTATAATTTTTTATTACAATTAATAAAATGGAAACCCATAGGAGTTGTTCTTTAAAAGCTTTATCGCAGCATTCTAATAAAAGTGTTATTCTTCTCTCCAATCAACTTACAACTGTTTATCTTCTAAAAGGTCGTGAACACCTAGAATGTGCAGGTGTTCTGGCATAGTGATAGCTTGTCTTCGCCTAGATCTGGGGATACGGGGTTCGAGTCTCAATCAAATCGTCCTAGTTGGCTTTACTGAACAAACAGAAAAGGCTGATTTCGGCTTATTTCGCTGACAACTTTCTGTCAGCAGGCTTGTTAAGGGCCATAAGAAGCTATAAAATCTAGAATGTTCAAAATTTGCTTCCAGATTTTCAGGCATGAATTCTGTACCACTTATGATAATTAAGAAGAACCGAATGTTTATTTTGGGACCTTCTTTATCAATCGATAGAAACCAAAATTTGGCACCGAATTACTATTATGTTAAAAAGATGACATACCAAATTTATTTTTCCTAAGTTTATGCATTTTTGTGCTTTTATTCATATCATCTATGTCGAAGAATAGGTCGACTGTTAATCAATATCTTGATAAATGCAATTTAAATTTATTTTTTAAAAATGTGCTCTTTTGAAGCTGAAACAGTGTCCGACATTTCATTTAACAGTTTGAGTGTTTGATTTATTTCGTTTACATGCATGTGAAAGAATAGATTGGCAGGCAGTTAAACTGCAGGGATTTTTTTTTTAAACATCCAAGCCAAATTTCAACAACTTTCATGAATACCAAAATATACATGTTATATCTATCTACATACATGCTATATCTGCTATAAAATACCAACTTTTAATATTTGGTCAATTCTACCAATTTCCGATCAATGACTTTCATCAAACTGACCGATAGCCTATCATATTTAAAAGAATTAACAATTTGTTTCGAATATGACAGTCGGTTATTTACAATATTTTTTCAATCTTTCCAGCAACCGAATATAATTTTTTATGAACAAACTTTAATCTTTGGAGATGTTGATGACGAGTTTATTTTAAATAAACTCAAGATTGGATTTATTCAATAATTTTGTACATGATTCATTTATCACTATACGTTGCAAATATCAAAATGTTTTGTTAAGCAAAACAAAAATATAAAAATACAATTTCAGCTCTATTAATTCTTGGAATACATATATATTATGGCAAATACCTAATTCATGTTTCCCCATAGACTTATAAATAGCAAAATTAGAAACTTAGAATTTCTTTAATTAAGTTAGTTATTTTAAGAAAAAAATTATTTATTCATGTTTAACTCCATAATTTGATAGCCTTTAACTGCGAACATATTTCTTATCATATCTGTTTAAAATATGAACTTACTGTGTCTGAATTTTTAAGTTTTTGGACAATATTGGTTATCTTACTATATTGTCTTTATAAACAAAATTTGTCTACTGGTTCAAATGTATTTTCGTTATTGAAATATTACAAACAAATATTAAATGCCAAACATGCACTTTTTCATTATTAATCCGTATATTGATGCCAATTAAACACCGATGTTAGTTATAAAATTTAAATTTAATATCAATTTATGCATCCCTAAAATAATCAACTAATTATATCAGAGGTGAGTAAATATTTTCTGATTTATTTGACTAAAGATTTAAATTTTTGGAAATTTTTAAATTTTATTCAGTAAAATTTTAGGACTTTTTTTCTCATTAAATTAATAAATATAAACATGAAAAATGGCAAAGATAAAAAGAAAAAATTCTAACGTAAAATAGAGATATCTACAAAGAATAGTACATTGCATATAATTTTAAAGTCGAATCAAAGTGTTTTCATGACAAACATTGTTATAGCAATTCTAAAAAATCACCCTTCAAATTAAAATATCTATTTGACAAACAATA
>JAPMOQ010034988.1:54330-69630 GCA_026543055.1 Argiope trifasciata | reverse complement strand
AATTTCAAATTAATAAAAAGTTATTCAAAATTTCAAATTAATAAAAAATTAATTATTTTTTTAATTTTTAACTGGGGACGCTCAGTCTGTGAAATCGCTGCCGAAGAGCTTTCAGTCACCCCTATTCTATTTTTAACACAATTGAATGGATTGACCCTGTAGCTTCCTGTTTTGTAACCTTCAATACACGTGCACTTTTTAAATCAATTTTAATGGATGCTTTTTAAAATAATTAAGTAAATCCGATGAGCTTTGTCTCAAAGAGCACAACTTCCTGTTAGTGCTCCAGTGATAAACAAAGCTTAGCATATGGCCCCAAAACTTGTGCCCCAAACTACCATCCAATTTACTGGTCCTAAAATGAATCAGTGCTCAAGGCATTTTTAAATGAAGCAGAAAGTGACTTTAGTGCTAAAGATAACTGTACAAAAGAGTTTTTCGATTAAAGTTTGCATTCAAATGATTCTGATGTGTATATTCAAGTATAATTAATTTTTCTAGCGATAATATATTTTGAAAAATTTATAAAATGTATTTATATACAAAGATGCAAAATTTATAAATTGATTTTAATACTAGTTCTAGACATGTATGTTTAAAATGTCCTATAAAATCTTGTTATGAAAATCACACATATGTATGTTAAAAATACCCTATAAAGTCTTGTTATAAAGCACACAAGGCGATAAAAAAAGAAAAAAATTACCCATTGCAAATTTTTTTTCATTTTTCATATAATTGTTGAATTTTATACTATATTGTTTTCTATGTACCTTTATATACTGGAAAAATTAATATAATTTTCAAAGTATAAAGTAATATGTTTTTTCAAGATTGTTATTTATTGTTACATGTAATTTGAGAAGAAAATTCATGTAACGCATTTTTTTACAATGATAATATATTTTTTAAAATTTCTGAAATATATGTATGTATGAAGAAAAACATCTGCAAAATATGTTGATAGTTTTTCAAACTAATACATTCATTAGAAAATTTAATTTGAGTTTAAATGAAATGCGGTCTGATAGACCACATCTCCCTAGTTAAGTCCTAAAATTTCGTCTCCCAAATTAACTGTTAATAATTTATAGGATGATATTATAAGAATTTCGACGAGAGTTTTTTTAATTAGATTGACATGCATTGTAATTCTAGTTAAATTTGGGGCACTGATGCAATGCATTTCATTATCGTAAGTTATAAAATATCAGTTTAAAAATCTCTAATAACTTAAGAGTTTTATTAAAAGTATTGATATTAGAAAGATTTAATGTTAATTTTTTATTATATTAGCTGAAAGAAATTTTAAAAAAATTAAATCGCTGTTTTAATATCTAAAATATGCAACAAATTAAATTTTTATATAATAAAATTATATATATTTTATACATTTATTAAAAATAATTTTTTTTTACAAAAAGCCTTGAATTATTTGAGAATTTAAATGGAGGCTCAGGATTTTTTACATTTCTCTCACCTAATATAATTTCCAACATAATGGATAAAAAATTTCTTTTCAAAAGACCGAATATTATTGAGTCCCTACATAAAATCATTCGATTTTACAATTAAAAAATTGCATTATCTCACATTTTATTAAAAGTGAAATGCGACATGGGCATTTTAATAATTAATAATAGGCTGCGAAATATTGTTTTAACATCAACACAAGATATAACTAGACATATAAAGACAAAATGATCATACAATATTTTTTAACAAAATTATAACAAGATTTAGTACCAATTCCTTTTAATTTGAGTTTTAGTTAAAATGAATATACTAGATATTTATTCTATATTTAAAAAACAATCAAACATATATAGTTAATTTATAAATAAACACATTTATATTGACATGTGCTCTTGGTCATTTTTGTATTTTCGTTTGCACTTAAGAAATAATTCCTTATATTCTCCTCACAAGTCAATTTCTCATTTTAAAAAATATTGAAACATCGTAGCAATAATTAATATTAATGGTTCTGTTATAATTATTTCATTTGATTGAATTGTATTTGCATAATGTGCATGTACTCAATTCTCAATTATTTATTTTATATTTTTGTTAGATTCTTCCTCATGCTCAGCCTTACAACTTCGGTTACGCAATCAGGGATCACACCAGTGACCAGTACAGACAAGAAAAAGGAAATGGACTCGGCGGTGTAATAGGAAGCTATGGATTTAAAGACGCCAGAGGAATCATTCGTAACGTCAACTATGTCGCTGATCAAGCTGGATTCAGAGCACAGGTCAACACCAATGAACCAGGAACAGCCAATCAGAACCCTGCAGCTGTTCTCGTAAACTCTCATCAGCCTGTTGTAGTCAAGGCAGTCGAACCCATCCACCCACTTCCCGTAGTCGCTGTCCCAACTGCTCATGGCGATTTAAGATTCGGACCTGGATTCGCAGATGCCTTGGGATACAATGGAGGTGTCAACTTTGCTGTACCTTTGATCGGAGGAGCTGTAAGAGGATACGACAGCCGATTCGCCAATGTCATTGTTTAAATAATGTATCTGCTGTAAAATATTCAATTATTCGCTCAGTTTAATACTCGCTACAATAACTTCATTAATTTTGTACGAAATCTTTATATTTTCTCTTACTTGCAGTTATTTATGTTTGCTTAATAATTCTTTATAAACAAACGGAACAAATACTAAGAAATTTCTATACATTTTTTTACTATTTGTTTTTATATTTATACGGAATTCCGGGCATTAAGATTTGCATAATTTCTGTATTTTTCTTTCAAATTATTCCTTTTTTTTCTTTCGTGAAATAAATTTGCCTTAATATTACTTCTTGAGTCTTTTTTTACAATTACTTTTTAACAATTACTTTTTTTGCGTTAACCCATATAAAATATGGCAATTCAGAATTTATATTTATTTAGAAACCCGCCATAAAAGCATTCTGGCCTGAAAATATATTACTATATCACTACTTGATGCATTTATAAATATATATTATGTTCACACTAGTCACATTTAAATTTCGCAGATGAAATACATTCTTAATATAAATTTTTCATAAATATTTGCATGATTACATAGCTACTTATTAATTACCAAACAAGCGTTTAAAAATCAGCATGTGATAAAAAAAAGCTGCTCTTCATCAAGAATTGCTCTTAAAATTTTAAAAATACATATACATTGTTCCATCCATCTTGATTTTGTATATTGACATTGGAAAATTAAAATTATAAATTATAATATCTTCTTCCATATATCTAGTTTCCTTTTAAAAATTCTGAAGAATATATTTTAAGATCTCGATCTTAAGATGCAGAGAAAAAAATAGTATGATGGATGTCTTGTGAGAGAAATATTATTACAGTCATCTCCTTATGGTAAACTCAATGCCTTTTCATAAAGAAATTGTAAGAAATCGAATAGAGGCGATGTCATATCCTGATAAAAACAGAATAACAAAATCATTCGTATCACGAATTATTCAAAAAAAAATTTCTTTTATACACACACCATAAAATATATTTTTGAAAAATGATGAAGATCTTAACACTTCAACAACTAATATGGTGCAATAGCAAAAGGCTGATTTGGAGAATTCGAAATTCAAAATTTTCCCTTAAGAAAATTCATAAATTTTCCTAAGTATGATTTTTTTTGTCACGGCAATAAAAATGATGCATATAGACACTATCAGCGACATAAAAACTGCAAACCGGAGTTATTTTCAGAGTAAAGGTAAGTTTTTTTAAAAAAATCGAAACTATACTTTTTGCAGTGGAAGAAGATTCAATGAATTAAAGTTTAGATATAGAGTGTTGCCTTTCATATATGTGAAATTTTGTCTCTTCAAAGATTGAAAATATATGATTGAACCGTTTGTAAGCTTTGTAACCAATAGGATACGCAAGGAGAAGATTATTGAATCAATTTGCAACATATCAATGATAAATTTCAAAGAAATTGTTGTATTCATCTAAATTCAAGTATTACCATTCTGTAGTAGGCTTTCTCTTTACCATAAAGAATATTCAAATAAACGATTTTTTAAAAATAATTTTCCAATGATTTATTCAAGCTTTGAAACTAGAATTAAATCAAATTACCATTTTTGTTCCGCTTTTTAATGAATTATTTCTTTGCTAAAAGGTTTATGCCTTGCTTATAGCAAGCTTTGTTTCGTGAAATGTTTTCCTTATCTTTGTACCCTTATCTCATTTATCCAGATGTTTCTTTTTATTTCGAAAATAAATATATTTGATTATAACATCTGTCTTTTTATTTATTAGTATTTACAGAATATTTTATGAGTATGTGCAGCTTGCTTGCTTAAATAAAGTATACTTTTCCCTTGCATCATTATTTTAAAAACAACAATGAAGTGCTTAAGTGAAATGGTCATAAAACTTTTAAAATTGTTTTCTTTAGCATATGAGATCAAGTTCACAACTTAATAAAGGCTGGTCAAACTTTTTAATGGAAAATTTATTCAGTACACTTCTTTTACAACCTTAAATATTTAATTTTATTATTCTATTAATGACGCATAATTATTTTAAACTTCACAGGTATAATTTTAAGAAGGGAAAGTGTCTTTTAGTATTTTTTATCTGGTACTTTAATTCTTAATTCTTGCGGCATTTGAATAATACTTCCGAATACATAAATTTCTTTCTGTGATTAAATTTGATCAAAAAATGAAAATAGATAATAATAATATTAATACAAAAATAATTTATTAATAAACAATATAAATGGATATTAAATATTTTTAAATAAAATTATGTAGTTATTTTAAAATAAAGGAATTGTTTTTTATGTGGTGTAAATATGTTATCAATTTTTATAATGTAGGAAATTCTTTTTTTATATTGAATTTTCTTTTAAAAGAAAAAATATTGATAGGAATGCAAAAAATTAGATCTTTCAACTATTCAACTTTTAATTTTTCCTGATTTTAGTTTTTTCCTCGAACATTTCTTTATAATACTTAGCTTCAGCAATGTTGAAGATCCTGATGTACTTTGTAAAGAAGAATTTAAGAGCAGATATCTAAAATTAAATTTCACAAAGAAGTATAACAGTAAGAAACTTAAATTAATTGCATCTCATTTTGTATGAACGACTATTCTTCTAAACTGCAAGAAATTTCAAAGATTTACAAAGATGATGGTCACCAAGTATCCTTATATGAACATGTTTTAATTCGTAATTTATGAAATAATTCATTAACTAGGTAGAAATCCACATGTTCTTGTTAAAAAAAAAGCTCATTATCGGGTTCGATCTTTAACATGCCTCTTGTATCATTTCGTCTTATATGAAGTCAATTTAGGGAAAATATTTATTTTTAAATATAAATCTCATTACAATTCTTGATTTTATAATGATTTTTATATAAGATTTAAATTTTTGAAATTAAATTTATGCCTTTTTTGTGCTTTTAATGAACTTTTATTTTACTTTTATAATTAAAATTAAATAATACATAACAAGATAAAACTAAATTCAATAGGAAAAATGTTTCAAGTGAGACTAGAAAAAAAAGGACATATTTTATGTTTATATTTTTCCCTTTCCACCATCTAACAGACTCTTACAGCTCCAAACAATTGAATATTAAAAATTCGTACAGGAAAGTAATTGACGCCATTTAATGCCACAAATGATGTTTGTGTATTTTGAGTGACTTTCGGTAATTTTGAAATTCTTCAACGTAAGGTTTTCTTAGCTAGTAAGAACGATTTTTGGTTTTCCGTTACTATATGCGATAACTTTACATGATATACTTTCTTAAAATATATTAATTCAATTCTTATTTTTGATAATTAAATGAATAAAAACTTAACAAATCCTGCCTTTTTATAAACTGACGATCATAACATATTGCTCCAAATTTTTTCTGTTTGTATTCAGACGCATTTTTTTATATTTATTTCGTACGATTTTCTAGATTTTCATGATACACAATGTTTTTTATAGTACTTTAAAGCTCGTAACTCTAAGGATAAACCTTTGGAAATTATGTAAATTCAAATGATTAATTAAAGAATATATCATTTCGTATTAAAATTGATTCGGTTTTTTTTTCCTCTTTCCTCAATATTAAAATTATTTTAACCAGTACCAAATTAAGATTAGCCTTTCGCATATCTTTTAAAAACAGCAATGGAGTGTTTATAAAGGTAAAATAAGAATATCTCCTTCTGAGGGAAAAAAAGCCAATCTTACTCCGTTCTCCTTTTTTTTAATCAATTGCCAAAAATAATTTTACTTGTGATGAGGAAAATATTTCATCTTGGTTATTTTACACTGTTGATGATAAAATTGTGAACTTTTTTTTCCACGTAGAGTACATTTCTACTTTGCGTTTGCTTTTAAAGAAATATTGAGACTTCTTTTTACACCTGCAAATACATTTTAATTTAAAAATCAAACGATGCTGAAATTGTTTTCTTAACATTGTTACCCAAATTTTAAAAAGTATTGCATCATTCTGCCATAATTTTGGTACATGATTATACACTTATAAAATTATGAAAATGCAAAATAAACTGTAAAATACCTGCAAATCGCATAGCATCATGAATCACTTGAATCAACAATAACTATCGCTTGAAATACCTTAACACTGCAAAATGAACAATTCAAGATTTCTATGGTATGCATTTATCAAAATTTGAAGTTAAAAATATTTTGCCATTAAAATTAATACTTTAATGGTTAGTATTACTACTACAAGATACTTGACTGAATTTTCAGCAACCATTAATCCCTGAAGCAAATGGAAAAAAAAAGATTTTGTAAGGGAAACATACATATACATTAAAATGAACATTTTATTTCAGGAGACTAAAGCAGTAATTGGTATTAGTTAATCAATAATTTGATTTTAGTTACATTTTCGAAATGAATTTGTTTCTGCTCCTTGAAGCACATATATAGCAAACAAATCATTTTAACATTAGAAATGTAAAGCCAATTCATCAGCTTTTGCTATCATGTGGCATCAATTACGCATAAAGTGTTTTTTCATCTCGATGAAACAGTTCATACAACTGATATGACTTTGAATAATGTAGATTTTCTGATTAATAGCTGATCTCATTCTTTACAAAATAAACATATCCCGAAAATAGTTTTTTTAATGTCTTTTTGTCGCATTTTGAATCTATAATTTCAAATTTATTTCTTCCGGAAACCAAAAACTGATGACAGGACTAATTGTTTTTTCAGAATGACATAAAAAGTAAGATTTTTTTTTACATTTCGTCGAGAATCCCATTTTGAAATGATATTTTAAGATTTTAACATTCATAACTGAAAGATAAAAATAATTTGATGAAGAAATCTCATTTCTGAGATTACAAATGACTGCAAAAAGAAGCTATTTAAAATATTTTCTAAATAAAAAGTATAAAACAGAATAACGCTGCATTAAGAAACAAAACATTGCATTTCCTTAACAATAATAAGAATGTTTTCTTGTCATTAAAGAGATATGAATCTTCAAATAGTTTAATCATAAATATTCATTATTTTAGATATTTTAAATGGATACATATTTATTCTTTTTCGATATGATTTGTTTCACTTTCTTAAGGCTTTATTCAATGCATTTTGAGTTATGACACCGGAAATATTACATTGTATTATAACACTACAGATACTCATCAGTGAATACATGCTATTTTGGATTTAAAGGTTAATCTGTTTTACTGTGACTTCCTTCGATAAGAAAAGAAACAATGCCAAGACTGTGACCTAAAAATGACAAGAATGGGAAATACCTCATTCATTTTATTTCATATTATAAGGTATAAATACGCGAATTAAGAATCCAACAAATCATTCAGAAAGCTCTGAAGAACCTGTAAAAGTAAGATTTCCTTTCTACTTTTCTAATATGTGTTTAAAATTATTCTTAAGTTATCTCTTATAAAAAAAATGCTCTGGTTTGAAAATACAAAATCTCACTTGACTCTGTCATTCCAAATGTAATTAGCAAAATTAAAATATAATTTTGAATACAACTACGAATATAAATAAAAATGTAACTAAGATATTTCTACTTGTATTAAAATTGAAAGCAAAATAACACATAAAATGCGAAAAGACTTAAATTCATGAGGTTGAATTTTTATAAAATGTCTAATGGAGGTGTGTAATAATCTGGAGACGTTTAATCGTTAATGAAAACTAAATGCTTGTTGAATTGATATTTTTATGAAACGAAATTCAGCGAATTGAAAAATTTACGTATATATTTAATACTTATTCATCCATAAATTTAATAATATATTAAAATAATTATATTGAATAACATATTTATAATAATTATTAATATTATATTTTATAATGTAAACATAAATATCAAAATTTTGCTAAACACCTTGATACAATCAAACAAAATAATTAATAAATAATATAATTTAAAACTAAAAATAATGTAACTATTTTCTTATGCGAATTCAGTTATAATAAGATATGAAAACCCATAGAAGCACTGCAATAATAAATATAATTCTAATATTAGTTACAAACTGTTCACCAACAAATTCTGCAATAATTTCTCTCAAATGAAGAAAAATATAACTATATCACAATTATTATATTTTCCATGTAAGCGAGAATTAGCTTAGTTGTCAAGCTTACTTGTCTATCAACAAAATTGACGCTCTCTCCAGGAAAGAATATTTTAAAAAGCTAAATTATTTCATTAAAAAGTTAAAATTCTGCCATTGTATAATACGTCTGTATTAAATTCTGATTGTTAAAGTGGTATTAATTTTACGAAATTATTCTAATGCATTTGAATTCTTTTCTTCGTATGACTTTACAGACGAAACATTTGCTAACATTCTTGCAATGTAATAAATAGTTTCTTATATGTAATGCATTAAATAGTTGCATACATTTTAACATGAGTTATATACAGAATATTACTTATATACCATATCAGTTATCTTCATTTTTTTGAAATACCATTTTATTTTAGGAAATATTTTAATTATATATTTAATAAATAATTTTTTTCCAGATGTTTTTTCTAGTTGTACTTTCCTGCTTGGCTTTATCTCAAGCCTCCCAAATTTTGAGCCACGTAAGTATATAAATACATATTATGAAAATTAATATAGAATAATATATAATAGTTCTTGCATAAAGAAGTAAAATACTATTCGAATGTCAAATTTTACGATATATTCTATCTTTATCTTTGAATAAGTTCAGTAATATTATTAATTTGACATAACAAAAGGACCTTTTTGGCAATTACAAGTTTTTGTTTGTATTTTGCATGTAATGTAATTAATCACTTTTAAGAAATGTAAAAAACTGGAATGCATAATGCAACTTGAAGTTTTTTCTACAAAAACCAATGATCCCAAATTTTATTTGGAAGAACTTAGTATGTTAAATACATTCCTTAGCCAAACATTCACAAAAATGTTATAATATTGTCTGAAGTGTAGATGAAACTGGTTTCTCCACCTATAAAAACTTAACTATAAAACAAAATTAGATTCGTCTATGAGAATACCAAAAAATGTATGACGTTAATATTGAACTTAAGAATGAGATAAATCAAATTTCATGACTAAAATAAAGAAATAAGCTATCAAAGATTTATTTGGAAGGAATATACCAAATGTCTTTTAGATTGAATGAAAAGACAAGTATTTCTTAAAGAAATTATTTGCATAGTGTGCATGTATTCAATTCCCAATTATTTCTTTTATATTTTTGTTAGATTCTTCCTCGTGCACAGCCTTACAACTTCGGTTACGCAATCAGAGATCACACCAGTGACCAGTACAGACAAGAGAAAGGAAATGGACTCGGAGGTGTAGTGGGAAGTTATGGGTTTAAAGATGCCAGAGGAATTGTTCGTAACGTCAACTATGTCGCTGATCAAGCTGGATTCAGAGCACAGGTCAACACCAACGAACCAGGAACGGCCAATCAGAACCCTGCAGCTGTTCTCGTAAACTCTCATCAGCCTGTTGTAGTAAAGGCAGTCGAACCCATCCACCCACTTCCCGCAGTCGCTGTCCCAACTGCTCATGGCAATTTAAGATTCGGACCTGGATTAGCAGATGCCTTGGGATACCATAGAGGTGTCAACTTTGCCGTACCTTTGATCGGAGGAGCAGTAAGAGGATACGACAGCCGTTTCGCCAATGTTATTGTTTAAATGATGTTTCTGGTGTAAAATATTTAATTCTTCATGTAATTTGATATTGCTAGTAATATCTCCAAAATTTCTTTAGGATTTTTTTTAGCTTTCCTTTCACTTGCTTGAAATTATATTAACTTCTTTCTTCTTTATAAACAAAATGCAAATATGTTATAAGGCGTTGCTATACAGACTCTCTTCATCGTTTGCTTTGTTTAATTACATGGAATGTTGGGCATTAATTTATGTATACTTTCTGCATTTTCCTTTCAAATAAATTTTTTGAAATAAATTTGATTTAATACCATTTTTTTCTCGATCATCTCTATTGTAGCACTTCAATAGAAGATTTTTATTTTTTTTAAATTTTGTACTTTTCCTCAGGTGTGAAATTCCCTGAATTTAACTTTTTGTGATTATTATTTATCTTTATGAGGAGTTATTACACATATACATTTTACCATATACTAATTTTCACCACTTCATATTGAAATATCAGATAGCGAATAGAAATCTAAAATCTAATATCCTGTTGATTATGAAGAATATTATTTTTAAAATTAAATAATCAAATTTTAATCTAGTCTGGTTTATATCTTAGCCTGTGAGAGAAATTTCTACATACCTTCTGCAGTCTTCTACTAGTGCTTCAGGACCATTTCAAAAATTAATTGTGAGAAAGACGAATAACATTAAAATGATTTATTCTGATTCAATACAATATCACTCTCAATAAGAGTTATCAAGAAATCTTCTAGATAATACTTTAAAAAAATAACCATACATTTTACATTTCTAGATATTGCATGTAAAATCTAAAATTTAGGGATGAATGAGTGAATTCGAAATGCATCAAACGATTTTTTTAAAATCTTGTAATGACTTGATCTCTACTGATCAAATAAGAGAGTGGAATTCCAGATAAATATCTTATTTACAGCCCTATATATTTACAAAAGAACAATTTGTTCGAATCTAGGTTAAATATTCGTTATTTACACAACATTTGTAGATAGAAGGTCTATAGTAAAAACATTTCAGGCAAAGAGTCCTGCATTAACTCCAAGAAAAATACCACAAGACGCTAGCAGGGAACCCCCTGCTAGCGTCTTGCTTAGCTTGAACCGCTTTTAAGATGGAGGGTCAAAATTGCAATCCCTATTCCAAAAGTCTCACATCTCCCAAGACAAATCGTCCCTTTATCGCTGTCCTAACTCCACTTCCGTAAACCTATAATTTCCATCGGGTAAATATTCAACAAAACTTTCCTTCAATTGTGGCACCAATCTTTCATGGCTTGAAACTGCCTATCAATGACGAGTCCTAGCAATACCACTCTGGAACATGTGTCAGTGATAATCCTTCTCAAAGAGACAGCCCGGCATCCAGCAGTTGGGCGCACTTTCTTTGAAAAAGCGACATATTCCATCCCCACGATGAACTTCAAGTGTGGTCTAATGACCAGATGCGAACAATTGGAGAAGGAGATTCACCATATAGAAGTTTGGCGTCGTTTAACAATGGAAGACGTGTTTATAGATGGTGGGCAGCTGTCGGGAAATGCTGCTAATTGTGAATGGGACGAGTTTAACAGTCCATTTTTTTATATAGATGAGAAATAAGTAATCGCTATTAGAAATTTAAAAAAATCCATAATTCATATAATAACTATTTACTAGTGGTGAGCGCAGTGTAATTTAACGAAGATTTCATGAAAAAGGTGAATTGTTGCAAAATGATATATTTTTAGAGAACAGAATTATTAAATCATTTTTATAAATAATGGTCCAGAAAGTAGCTATTTTATATTTAAAAAAATAAAACAATAATTTAAAGTTATAATTACTTCACATAAAATTTATACCTTATATTTCTATAATTCGTTTATATTATTCTTTTATGTATTCTAAAATTTATACTTCATATTTCTATAAATTATGGATAGAAGTACATGGTTCTTTGTCTATGATTTTTTTTAAAGTTATATTTTGATTTAAGTATTTAAATGTGCTAGAAATCAAAAAATCACAACTGCTTGCGTTATAGAAATAAAATATATTTTGATTTTTTTCTAAACTTGAAACACTTTCCATCAGAAGAATTAACGCTTAGGAATTCTAAGAATTAAGAGACTTCGAGATGTAATTTAGATGTCGAGAGGAAAACCTGTTGAAAATGAAAATTTTACCTTTTTAAATTTTGATTAAAAATTTTTTGTTTGTAAATAAATTGATGCCTTTACTTAATAAAATTCACAAATTGTTTTCATAATAAATATATTCAGTAGTTAATTCGTATTTTATTCAAGCAGTACCGAGTGCATCAAACTTTTGAAATAAAATGTTAATGTTAAGTTGAATTGATGTATATGTTTTGATATACTTCAAATTATAAGTGGAGCACCATTATAAATCGAAGCACATGCTTATATATTGAAGCTTGTTTGTGCTATTGAATCTCATTTAAATTTCCTATAATTAAGCTATCGATGAAATTTTCCTTACTCAGATTTGACAATAATTCTCGCTATTGATTTTGCAATGATTATTAAAATATTACATCCATTGATGCGTTCAGTTAATATCAGAACTTGAAGTTTATATAATTCAGATGAGAATGAAAGATATTGAATTTTGTGCATCTCAAGACAATAATTGTGAATAACCCTCTAAGTTTCAATTCAAAAAATTATATTTCTGTAATCAAAATTCCTACATTTTGTGCATACTTTTTTACTATATAAATAGTTTATTTTATTATTATCACAAAAAATTCATGCAGCATTTTATAATGCCGTACAATTATGATCAGATGCCGTGATAATCATTATGGGACAAATACAGATATCACGAATCAAACTCTTGGAATTAAAATTCATCTCATTACTTCAGTAAGGATTACGAGTCCAGCTTGGTTAATAAAAGCTAAGTAAAACATGAACACGAGTAAAACTCATAGAACGACCAGCTGACACATATGTTTCTCAAGCTTGAATAACGACTTCGTTGTTTTATATAATGTCCATGCACTTGTACTAGTAAAATTTTTGTCTGAAAGATACAATTGTTAAACTAAAGATAGTGTTCATTGACAATTAAAATGGTAGAATAAACTCTTTCCTATCACTTTGACATACTACTGGCTGGGTCAGGAATTTGTATAGCTAAATACTACGGCAAGAGCATGGCTACCTTTTTCTAAAGGAACTTGATTCCTTAATTAATTATGTTCAATCGATTCACCGAATCTTTTACAGAAAGAAAATCTGAAATATTTAGCAGCTATTAAAAAGTAAGAACTGAGAAATTTTCCATCAGGGAGATGACATTATTTATTCTAGCAATTCGGTACATTGGTAATTTTTATTAAAACTTGGTGTGGCAAATATGGTATATTTATTGCGATGTTTCAACAAAAGTAATGATAAATATGTGGTTCAACAGACATGTTTTTGTTTAAAAAAGGATCATTGTTATCTCTTTTCTTCTACCCAATTTATTTAGTAAATTAATAACTTTTCACTTCCATCAAATTCAAATTCAATTATATCACATCATATGTAAAATGATTTAAAAATATGATGAGTAAAACATCAAATATTAAAAGTATATAATAATCATCAAATATATTTTTAGTAGTTAATTGAGCTAGAATTTAAACTACGACAACGTTCGTGTAATTTTGGGCGAGATGGAGTGAAGGAAATTAAAAAATAAATATAAAGTGAAGATATAGTGATTTAGAAACAAAGAAATATTGAAATTAAAGAAATCCAAAAACATTACAGATCTACTATTATCACATTTCTTCTAATCAATGAATAAATCATACACCTGAAAATTGGGGAATTAATGATACTGCTAGAGCAAACGAGATTTTCTTTTATCGAACAACTCATAGGCCACAGTGCTCGGTGACAATTTACAATGCTCATGCTTGGTTACAATTAAGAATGCCCAAATCTTATTCTCAACAATTTTTTTTGTTTCTTTTTTTTCTTGAAAACACTCTCCTTTTCTCGAGAAAAAGTGTCTTTTGCCTATAAAAAAGTACAAAATTACAATTATTTTGAATTAAAAATATTTTTATAACTAAAACTATTCTTTAACATGCATTAAGTATTGTTACGTAACTGATGTTAAGGAATAATTTCTTTGATACGTTTTTTTTTAAATTCTAACAAAGAGAATTATAAAAGTTCAGAAAAAATGATATTCAAACTCTCGGCAAAGATTATATACTGGTTAGTGTGTAGATGCCTACCAACTACCCGTTTATGATGGATGGTTTTTAAGATTTAATTACACAAAGTCCAAGTTGAGCTATGCTTTCCAAACATATGGCAGAAAAGGACATTGAAGTTAAAATGCAAGAGACTTTTAAAAGGTTGATAAAAAATTTAATGATATTTATACAAAAAGACACGCATAAAATCTAAAATACAAAAAAGGATGAAACACAAAATTTCAGAATATTAATTTTTTTTATGACACAACTAAGGCAAAAAAATTTAAATGCAAATGCAAACACCTACGTATGAGAAATTATAAAAAATAAAAAAAAAATTTAAATTTTAAATAAAATTCTAGATGTAAAAAAATGAGAAATTATGAAAAATAAATAAATAAAAACTAAACGACATAAATACATTCTAGATGTCAAAAAAATAAATAAAATAGGAATGGTAAATTATGGGAAAAATTGCAAATGGGAAACGTTATTTATTTTTATATTTTCGTTGAGATAACATAATAAAATTTGGGGGAATGTGACCTTACACACTTCTCGAAATGTTCCTCGAACAGAATCTTTTTGAGATCCTGTTCGAGGAACATTTCAAGCTGTAAGACAGAGGTACCTTCTAATATAAAGACATCGAAATGAATTATTTTCTCAACATGAATGTATGTGTCGATTTTAGTAAGATAATAAAAATTAATAAAAGTGAATAAAAATCATTTGGCTGCGTTTGGTTTCCAAGCGATTCTTTGCAGAGTTGTATAAGCTGACCAAGAAGGAGACTACTAATATTCTTAGCTTAAATATAAGACATTCCTTTGGTACATTTTACAGACACGACTTCCTTTACGAATCGTCCTGAGGAGCACAATTGGAAAAAGCAAGTATGTTTCTT
>JAPMOQ010034988.1:0-39330 GCA_026543055.1 Argiope trifasciata | reverse complement strand
TTATCAAGAAAAAAAAAGAATAAAAAATGGAAATAAAGAATACCAACTTTATTAATTTGATATATAATAATAGAATTGTAAACCTCAAATAATTTCTGTTCACGTTACTTTCTAATTATGATACAATTAATTAAGGAGAATAATTTAACATCTGAGACCTCAAATTGTCGATATGAGCCACTGTTTAAAGGTGAATTAATTATATTCTTTTTAAAGAAATTCCGAATTGCCATTCATTATAATATATTGAAAGGATTTTTTAAGACAAATAAATAGTCTTATACACATATATTTAACCATCTCTGATGATCAAAAAATAATAATTTATTTCTTTAATATTTTCTAAACCAGAGTAAAGATAATTAAGTCACTTCAGAAAAAATATGTAATAATTCTCCAAAGAAAAGCAGTTTTCACTTTCTCATAAAAATATTAATTACAAAAAATACTTTCAGCTACTTCTATATAATAATACATATAATAGATATATAAAATGAAAAATCGAAGGTTGAGAATATTTTCTTTCCTTTAAAACATATAATTTCAGAATTTCCGATATAGCAGATCACTCTTATTGTAAATTTTTTGAACGAATTATCTAATATTTCATAAGAAAAATTCACCTTTGATTTCCATGAGATACTACATTTAATGACAAGGTTAGTTACACTAGCCCAATTCAATTATCACTAAAATCAGAAAAAAGTTTGAATAAATAAATATCTATCACGAATTTTCTACTTTATTCGGTTGAGGAAACAAATTCTGAGATTTAAATCAAAAAATATGTAATGGCTCGATTTCATCACACATTCTCTCATAGTTTTCTTCCAACACTTAAAGTATAAATACAAAGTGAGATACTGAATTAAATCACAACTATCAAAAGTAAAGCAAATTGCCTTTGAGAAGAAAGGAGAATCACCATGAAAGTAAAAATCATATTACTTTTATATACTATCTGTATATTTGTCATTCCTAATTTTACATTTGTGATTATTTCTTTACAATACTAAATGGATTTTATGAAATCTTGAATATTTAACAGTTGTGAGCTTTTTAAGATATTTTTTCGCTTTATTTTTTCTAGCATTATTTTTCGTTTATTATGAAAATCTTTTCATTATTACATGTATTTATTTCCTTTTTGCAACGATCAAAATTTTTCAACTTATTATCTCTCAAAATTCTTTCTCAAGCTTTTTTTATTTCAAAAGAATTTTAAACTTTTAAATCTAGCAAATTCTCAAAAAAAAAAAAAAAAAAAAAAAAAAAAAAAAAAAAAAAAAAAAAAAAGATTATTCAGAAATAAACTATCAAATGATAATATTAATGATTGTGTAATTTTAATTCCATACTGGAGTCATAGTAAGTAAATTTCAGAAAAAGAAGTGGCAAAAAATTAAATAATATTTTAATATTCAATCAGACATTAATATGAAAGTGTAAGGCATTTTTAAAATAAGAAATTGGAAATTTTTGGCCTACAAAAGCAATTATGTTTCAGAAAAGGGCTTATATTAAATATATGCTTCTAATATCTACACGATTGTATTCATTTGATATGTTCAATTTCGAACTTTATAGTAACTTAACATTATGAGTAATACAGTCATAATTCAATTGGTAAAACTCATAATTCTTTTTCTTTTCTTTTTTTTCAGATGTTTCTCGTTGCACTATTTGCATGCATTGTCCTTGCCCAAGGCTTCGGCTCAGTACACCGTCATGTAAGTATATACAATAAGTAATAATTAAATCTTCCGTCTTCATTGATTCCAACATTTTGCTTTAGTAACAAAAGATAATAAAAAAAATTTCGAAATTTTTTCATTCATAAGCTATTAAAGTTGAAAAAAAAAGTTTCAATCTATATTTGAAATAATCATAAAGAAAGTTTTTTTCAGTAGTCAAGACTTTGAATTTATTCAACTGAATTGATATCCAGCCCTTCAGTAAATCCAAAGACCAGATATCCAATACTAATTTTGGATTCTTTCTAGATATACCTTCAATGTACCAAAAATATCGAAATTTTTATTTTACTCCATATTCCTAGTGGAAAAATTTTAAAAAGATGCCTCAGTTCATATTCACAGTACCAATTTCGTCGACTTTTACTTCATATGAAGCTTCTTATTCCCTAAAAAGGAGGAATAGAGAAATCTACACTCTCTATTTTTGAGATAACTCATAATAAAAGTGAATTAGCCTCATATTCTGGAATTAGAGAGATTTTTTCCGATTATTTTGGTATTTCTTAAGCAAAAATAAGCAATCAAGTAATTCAAATATTAAATATTATAAATGTATTGCTACAATAAACATTATTTATAAATAACATGAATCTATTATTCTGAAACTGAAACAAATGATATCTTATGCATTGATGTTAAATTCTTTAACGAGGATGGGGCACTAGCTGAAAACAAGATGAATTTTCTTCAACCTTTTGAGAAATTTGTATATTTTTCTATAATTTTGTATTAATTTTTTTCAGGCTCGTCCCTACCAAGCTGGGTACTACATCAGACATCCTCATCGCCACGAGCACGCTGAAATAGCTCGAGACCACTCAGGAGTCATTGCTGGACGTTACGGTTACTTGGACGCCAGGGGAATCGGCAAACAGGTCCATTACGTAACGGACCACGCTGGATTGAGGGCACGAGTTCACACCAATGAGCCAGCCGTTGTTGCCAAAGCACCTGTTGCTGCTCACGTAGTGTCCGGTGGTCTTCTTGCACCAGCCGATGTTGCCAAAGCACCTGTTGCAGCTCACGTAGTGTCCGGTGGTCTTGCACCAACCGTTGTTGCCAAAGCACCTGTTGCTGCTCGCGTAGTCTCCGGTGGTCTTCTTGCACCAGCCGTTGTTTCAGTTCTTGCATATACTAATCTTGCTTCAGGACAGGACTTCAGAATAGATGGATATGGCCTTGGATACAGTTACAGAAATCCTTTGGGTTACTCTAATGTCATTGTGCACTAAGAAAAGGTTAAAAATTGACAGAAAATATCTACTAATTGTGAATATAATCTATTATTCATCTCATTTTATTCTTTAATATTTTTTCTTCAAATGTGGTTATCCTTTTCAAAATAAATATGCATCACATATAGCAAATCTTGTTGCATGAAGTTTTATCGTTATTTTTGTATATTTAAAAATTATTTAAAATTAAAACGTTAATTGAAAAACCTATTTTTTGATTTGCCAATTTCCGCAGATTTACTTTAGGTGTTTTTTTTTTTTATCTTTAATCAATAAAATATTGTTTTTATCATTGTTAATGCAAATTACAATAGTAAATTTTTCCTGACTAATATTTTCTGAATATTTTTATTATTATTCTAAATATTTTACTATTATTTCCGAATATTTTATTATTATTACTGAATAATCTGAAGCTATAGAAGGAGGATAATAGAAGAAATATGACAATTCAATTTAGAAGTATATAAATTTTAAAACGGTTAAAAGAAATTTTAAAATTTTGAAAAATTACAACTAAAAATAGAAATATCCTTTAACTTTTTAGTTTTTAATTTTTCATCGCATAATTTTTGTACATTTGAATTAAAACCTTAACTATAATTTTTTATAATTGAATATTGGTCAGCAAATATAAGATTATCGCAGTAACGAAAAAAAAAATCTAGAACAGAAATGATGACAATAACATTCTTAATATTTGTCTTCACCAGTTGGAAGGATAGAAATAAAGTTGCGTACCTAAACTAAACAAATTTCAAAAGCAATATAAGTGTGTATTATATTAATAAATTAAAGAAATTCATTCTTCTATGACGCCCGTTTTACAGAAGTTATACAGGGGGGATTTCTTGATTAAAATTTAGAAATGAGTCATTGTAATATTATACTAACAGATCGAAATCTTTAAAATTGAATAGTGACAATCATAATTTTAATGTGAATATATTTGACTTTCTTATTAAAAATTTAAATATATGTTCTTATTTGCGTTTAGTATAAAAATAGAAGAATATTCTTATGAAATGTTTTGATCATTGAACACATTTGAAATGTATGATGTTTTGCATTTATAAACTTTGCCTTTAAAGAACACGATTAATAAGTTATAGAATTAATTAACGTCTGAAGGTTGCAGTCTCGTTTCATTCTTACAAAAATATTATATACAAAAACAGTGATTAGGAATCTTTCTATAAAAGAGGCCTTTATTGTCACTTAGCATAAAAGCAACAACTTGTAGAGTAATTATGAACAAGGAAACAAAACAAAAACAGATGGAATAAAAGATACTGAGACATTCATAATTATTTTTAAACATAAAGTATTTGATAAAAACAGATCCTGTCTTTTGTGCAAAATATGAATCTGATAAATATTTTAGAAAAAAAATCGCATAAAACAGAAATATATATTGGAATTATTCGTTTATTAATTTGAACAACGCAAGCTGTTTATATCTTGAGTTTTTATGTAACAACTACCGAAATAATTGCCAGACATTATTTTTATAGTTTGTATTTTGTAATTAATGTCGGAAATTTTTGGGGAAGAATTTTAATTATTATCTACTACAAATAAAGAAAGCTTTTTTTAAAAAGATGTTTGAAATAATTTAAATATTAAAGTCGTAGTAATTTTCATTAAGCAACAAACGTGCTTCTCCAATCTGTTAATTTTCATACTCATTGCGTTACTATGCACTTGCGAAATATTTTTCTCGAGGAATAAAAGCAATATACAATAATCAAATGAGTACATATTTCTATGTTCAAAGTTGAAGTTAATGGAAATTTGAAAGTATAATTATAAAAAAGCATGCATAAATAAGAAAGCTCTATAATAAATTTAGGTATTAAATACATTATTACTTTTAAAAAATTTTTAGAGCTCCTCAAATATTTTACACGTGAGATAGGCTTTCCCAGAAAAAGAGAAGAATCTTGTCTGATCACTGGCTTGAGTAAACACAATACAATGGATTTAAGAAACTTTTGAATACAAGAAAAATTCAGGTTAAGACTCCGATTCAAAGATAACTTGTGGTATCAACTTATCTGCTGCAGCATTACTTTCGATTCTTTTTTAGAGTGTTACGTAATTATATCAAAGCTCTAAATTTTTTATTGTAATTTGTTTCTGAAAACACGGACAATTAGTTATTCGAACTAGAAATATTGCATTAGATTTGTATTATATTTGCAAAGCAATTGAAATGAATAACTATAAAAACTTAACAGAATTGAAAGTTGCAAGTTGCAACACCAAATATTCAAAGTAAACGCTTAAATATTCAGATTAATAAGTAATATGATTTAGAAGATAATATTAACCATCTACCAAAAATTTAATGATAATTTTCAGAAAATGAAAAATTTTAAGGAAAATTTTTATTTTTTGGCTATGGCTAAAATTATTTTGCTTTTTTTATCCTCGTTTTTTCAGCATTGCTTTAGAGAAATCAATGCATTTATAGTTTTTTGTTGTTCATCTTCATAAGCAAAATAAATAATAATAATAATAAATTTGCTTATTCAAAATGCCATCGACATGTTTTGGTGATACATTTGAAATACTATTAACTTCTTCATTCAGTTAAAGTATTTAATACACTCTTATCATAGTATCATATCACGTTTATAAAAAAAATTCCTTAGTTATTTTACAAAATTGACATCCAAATTTTGAATTTTTGTCAGGCAATTCATAATTTAGTTCAATAATGTAAATGACAGACATATGGGTTACAACTCTGTAATGTTATTTTCGTAATCATCATCATCAGCAGCATTAATTATGTCAATATAACCCGTTTCAAAATTAATAATGGCTTCTAAAATTTGAGCAATATTTTTCTGACTGTACATTGCCGGACTTTAACTATACGCAATAAAATATAATTCAAACTGAAGTAAAAAAAAGATTAAGTCAAAATTCTATATCATTCTATAATTACCAGTCATTTTAATGTATATAAAAATAGCTATTTATATTTACAAAAAGTAATTGTTTCAAAATATAAAAATAAGCGAAATTCATTAAAATAATAATAAAATGAATAGGGCAATTTTCTGTTTATTCCCTACTTTAAATTTTGAAAAAGTCAAAAAATTATTCCCATTCATTTAAAGTTTGAAATATATATGAATAATTCAAAAAATTAAATTTAAATCTAAATTTATCTTCAACGGAATTTTTCCTCTTAATAATTAACCATTATATTTGTATTAAAAATAATGATGAATGTGTGTGTGTGCTTGCGCGTGTGTATTGGTGCTGTACTGGTCTGACGGTTTAAACAAATTTGTCACATGCATAAATATGACGTTAGAAGTGCGCTCCTCACAATGTTCTTTGACATTTTAATTAGTTACAAACTGAACTAAATTTTGATTTTTTTCATGGAAATTTCCGCAAATATTTTATTTAAAAAGTAAATTTTACACAGTTTCAAAATTAAAAGTATTATATTTTTTACGATAACAATTTAATAGCTGTGAAAAGTTCTGCTGAATTTTGGTTAGTTTTATACATACATTTATTGCCAGATTTAAAAAATAAATTATTTTGATGCCTTAAAATTCAAACTGTTTTCATTGTTCTTTCAAATACCTCTCTCAGGATTTATTTGCCTTTGTTGAAAACTAAAGAACCAGGTTTCTGGTTAATATATGTGTAGTTTAAGAAACGTTTAAAAATCCATGAAATTTAAAGCAATTTACCATAACGTCTTGGAACTGGTCAATATTATAAAGGCCCATATACACTATCAAAAGAGCATATGCAGGAGACAGTTAAATAATACTCAGCTTTATTGACTGACTATTCGGCGGAATCAGGGATATGAAATTATTTCTACATGATTTAGACAAAACAAATATAACCAATATTCACATGAGCTGGATAATTTTGAATCAAAACAAAAGGTCCATACTATTGCATCTAAAACTGAGGAAGTTATGAAAATATAGGTATTACTATCTCATAAAAACGCGCGATTTTAGACTACTATATCGATCGTCTCAAATATACGCCAGTCAGTGCCCTGGATTTTTTCAAAGCTTGATTTGCAGTTACAAAGTTTACCAAAAAGTTGATTTGTTGATTATAGCATAAAAAAATTCATAATTTGATCAGATTTGATCAAAGAAGGCAGAATCGTGTTTTTCCTTTTTTATTGTAAAGTAACAGCATCAAAAATATTTTGCAAAATATCAAATAAAGATTATAAATTTTTTAAATTATTTTCGGAAGTTCTTTTGTTGACCGAAATATAATAAATATTATTATTTATATAATTAAAATCATTTTTAAAGTAACTCTAAAAACTGAATTTCATGTTGAATCAGATACTTTAATTGGATAATATTTTGAGATATTAAATACGTAATGAAAATTATTCAGTATAGCACTCAATATTTGAATACCAAATAATTTAATTTTCAATAATATAATTAAAAGAAATATGCCCAATTTTAGCAAAAAATCTTCTTGCATTTATTGAAGTTTCATAATTTCTATTTTAATTTAAAATTAAATTTTACCCGAGTTAAGAGAAAATTGTATGTATACTGCAATGAACAAATGCGTTGTATCGCTGTCAAAATTTGAAGCTTAAAAATAATTTGCTAAAGAAAGTGCTAAGCGACGAAGTTACGTAAAATATTTAACTACAAATTTTTATGAGCATTAATCCTGGCGAATTAGTTGGTCGTCAATGGCAGTTTTCTAAAAAAAATCTTTATAGCATAATTTGCAGCTCAAAGCTGGCAAAATAATTGGAATTTATAAATTTGTGTAAAAGTTTGTGGACAGAAAGCGAGCGACATTTATGTAAAGGAAACACAGTTGTCCATTAAACTGGACCAAGTGTTTGAAATTGAAATAAAGCAGTATAATGCATTATTAGTTAATAAAATAATGTGGCATTAATTGATTTTTTTAAAACAATGCAATTTTATATGCAGAGAAAAATATTAACAACATGCAAAATCATTTTATAAATATAAATTTAAGATAGTTGTTATCATTTTTCTAATATGGGATATTGAGGATTTTTTTCTTTTACTCAATATACATATTCATATATTGATACAATATATGAAATGAATACTGTACAACTTCTAATCTTAATGTCCACAAATTCTCTGAATATAGATTTTCAATAATTTATTACCTTATTGAGAATGTATCATTTCAAAATGGGTTGCTACTAAAAAGCAAAACCTAATGATGGAACCTAAGATTTTATTTTGGCATGACGTTAAAGGTGAAAACCTTTAATGCCATATTCTGGTTTTTCATCTAGAATCTGAAATTTCAAATGGCAGTGTGACATTTCATGTTCTGGAAATGAAGGATAGCTATAATTATCATGAATACATTTTAATCCATGTAATCACTAATGTCTCGGGACTTGCAAAATAAGCAGCTATTTTTAAAAAATACAAAATTAAATGTATATAACAGTGAAATGCAATAAATAATCATAATAATAAAAGAGTTTCTATGTTATTAAAGATATATGAAGTGCTAAATAAACTAATCATAAATATTTAGCATTTTGAATATTTCAAATACATAAATTTGCACATTCTTTCATATCAGTTGTTTCACATTTCCATATCAATTGATTTATTCAACGAGTTTTGAATTATGAGACCAGAAGTTTAAAAGTGCATTCTAACACTACAGATACTCATCAAGAAATACATACTTGTTTGGATTTAATGCTTAATCTATTTTCCTATAACTTCCTTCGATAAGAAATTAAACAATGTCAAAACTGCGATCTACAAAAATGATAAGCAGATGAAATATCTCATTCACTTTCGTTAGGGAATATCGGGTATAAATACGTCGTTTTAGAATGAAACGAATCATTCAGAAGCTATTGAAGAGCCAGTAAAGGTAAGAAAAATTTCTATCTAAATTTCTTTTCCAAATTATGTATTTAAAATTATGCATAAGTTTTGTCTTCAACAAAAAAATATTTTACTTTGAATTCAGAAGTTTACCGACATCGTTATTTCTAATATAATCAATAAACATAAAATGTGTCTTTGAATTTAAATAAGAACATGTAAAAATTGTTAAAACGTTTATGCTTGTAATGAAATTTAATTCAAAATATAACATAAAACGTGAAAAGCTTAAGTTCGTGTAATTTAACTTTTTAAAATAATGTATATCCGAAAGAATTTTAACTGTTTAAACCATATTGGAAAACCTAAATAAGTGTTGAGATGAGATTCTTATTAAACGTAACTTTCAGCAAGTTAAGCAGTTATTATAACCCTGAATATAATTTACAAACTTACAAAAATCATTAACTTAAATTAATCTTTAAAGTATAATTCTCAATGTATACAGAAATTTCAAATCAAAAATTTTCTCTTAAAAATTTGATGCACTTAAACAATTTTTTTTAAATTTAAAATATACAATAATTTAAAACTGAAAATGATGTAACAAGGTCAGTTACCGAACTATGACATAATTGGGTTAAAAAAATAAGATCATCGTGAAAGTAACAAGAGTTCTAAGTTTATTCACAATTTTACACCAGAAACTTATGCAAGACTTACCATACCACAGTTATTTTATTTTTCAAGTTAAGGGCAACTTGCTTAAGTGTCCACCTAATTCCCGTTCTTAGATCCGAAACACACAACAGGAAAGAACATTTAAAAAATGCAGTTGATCTAATAAAATTTAAAATTCTTCCGCTGTATAATGTATATGTAATAAATTCTCGATAATTAAACAGATTAAATTTCCACGAAATAGGTTTATTTCGTTTATACTGCTTTTGCAAGTGATTAGTTTACAATTCTTTTAAATCATTAAATAGTTTTAATAAGCTAAATTTCGGAAATCTAATTCCATATTGTTTTTGTATTTAACGCTACATTTTCTTGAAATTATTAAATTCCTTCAGTAATTAATATCTTATAAACATTTTACAAACATGACATAATATCATTTTCTAAATATCATGTTTACATTTAAAATTACCTCAATCATTAATCATACACTTATTTTCAAAAAATATTTTCAGATGTTTTTTCTAATTGTACTTTCTTGCGTGGCTTTATCTCAAGCCTCCCAGATTTTGCCAGCTGTAAGTATTAAGTTAATATTTACTAATATAAGTGATATTGCATAAAGAATTAAAACACACATCGAAACATGGAGTATTTGATCTTTATCTAAAGATGATTAGTTTTGATTAAATAAAATATAATCCCTGACCATTTTCGCTCCGATTTTGTATGTAATTAAATTACAATGGGAATTATGATGGTATTTAATAAAATAGAAAAAATATTCTTAAAAATGAAATGCAACTTGAAAAATTTCTTTCCAATAAACTCATGCTCACTAATTCTACTTAGAATAATTCAGCATTTTAAATATCAATTCCCAACATAAAAACCTAAGTAAAGTGCAATATTATCTAAAATATAGATAAAATGCAAATGTGGTTTTATGTAAAACATTGAAATTATGTATCAAGAATACAACAGAATTCAGAAGTTTACGATTAAAATTCGGAATTAGGTATTTAAAGATTTATTTAGAAGGAATTTTGAATATCTGTTAGATAAAAGGGAATTAATTATTTACTTGAGGAAATTAATTATTTACGAATCTTGAAAAGACAGAATTGGTCCAAATATTGACAGAAATTAGTAACAAATGTACGGCAGGAAATCCATATCTATACATAGTATAAAAAATAGTCTCCTGAAAGTGAATGTATGTTTGAAAGAGAAATAATCAAGTGATATTGGAGAATTTTGTCCTACCATCTTGTTGGGCATTTAATGGAGATAGAATAAATCTAAGTCATATCAAAATAAAAAAAGAATTTTATCATTGTGATTTTAATTATTTTCTTACTACGATTCGCACATGGATAAAATAGTAATAATTGTGCTTTGCGCTTATCCACGTATGTGTGAAAACCTCAAACTACGCTTTCACAAATAGCAAGAGTTGTGTTATGCATATGCAATACATTTTTGTTTTGTTTATGTTTGATTTCGAATAGCAATTCAAAAGTTATCTCTATATAATATATAGAAATCCAGCCATGGTCAGAACACATTAATTGTCCACATACTTCGCTTGTTGTATGATATGTAAAATGTAGAGAAACAAAATATTCGGTTACCAAATATCAGAGAAAGGAAACATTCAGGGAAAACTATTTTTTGTTGAGAGAAGTAACCGTCCTTCTTTACATACCACTGCAATTGAATTACAGTGACAAAATGAATCTCGTTAGTAGCAAAGTGATCGCCCAGCCAATCTAGTTTACAAAGAAATATGAAACAAGCTGAATTTTATTTTCGTACCAGATTATTGAAAGTTGAAAAATTCATTATATTATTTTGCAAAAATTAATATTTCAATAGATAAAAATTAATAAATAATTAAAAATGAAGTTGATATTAAAATAAGTAATAGCTTAAAAGTTAATATTTCGGAAAGTCGTTAAGATTTCAATTAATTAATTGGACTGACACCCATTATATTAAAATTAAAATTTCTCTAAATAACTCATAAAATAATTAAACCCTTCTTCACCCCAAATATTATCGAGCCATCTTATACAATGCTATATCTTGTTAACTATATCTTATAGTAATTGTTAATGGCTGAATATTATTAGTTTCATTAGATTGAAATATACTTGAACAGTATACATAGTTTCGATATCCATTTATTTATTTTTATTTATTTATTTATTTTAGATTCTTCCAAATGCTCAGCCTTACAATTTCGGATATGCGATCAGGGATCACACCAGTGACCAGTACAGACAAGAAAAAGGAAATGGACTGGGAGCTGTAGTGGGAAGCTATGGATTTAAAGACGCCAGAGGAATCATCCGGAACGTTAACTACGTCGCAGACCATGCTGGTTTCAGGGCACAGGTCAACACCAACGAACCTGGCACAGCCAATCAGAACCCAGCAGCTGTTCTCGTTAATTCTCTGCAGCCTGTTGTAGTAAAGGCAGTGGAACCCATCCACCCACTTCCCGTAGTCACTGTCCCAACTGCTCATGGCGATTTAAGATTCGGACCTGGATTCGCAGATGCCTTGGGATACCATGGAGGCGTCAACTTTGCTGTGCCTCTAATCGGTGGAGCTCTTAGAGGATACGACAGCCGATTCGCCAATGTGATTATTTAAACGATGTTTCTCCTGTAAAATATTTATTTTTTTCGATACATCTAATATTGCAATACCTTTATGAACTTCTTAAGAAAATCTTTAGCTTCTATGTCACCTGCTTTCAGTTTAGTTTCCCCCATTTTTCTTTATGTATAAAAAAAGGAAATATACTATAAGACGCTTTACTCACTTTCGCCGTAAGAGGCCTTATTGCTTGCCTTATTTCACTGCATGGAATGCGGGGCATTAACTTTTATATACTTACTGCCTTTTTTTTTACTTTTTTGAAATAAATTTGCTTTGATGTTAGTTATTTTTTCTTTTTTTTTCTTCAAATATTCTTTCCAAAACAATTAAGTCCAAAACTTTTACGTCTTTATGAGACAATATAAGCAATTTAAAAACATTGTTGGATAGTGCATGAACAAATATAAATCATGTACTTGCTTTCATATACAGAAATTCACAGAGGAAGCATCTTCTTGGTATGAATACTACATAAATGTTTTCTAAAGTGACTATAATATTTTTAAATTATCAAGCGAGATCTTCACCCATTTTATCTACATTTATTAAAATTTTGTGTGTGTTCAGTAGTTGATCTCTATAAATATTTTCTTTCTGATTGTTTAAATGTACCTTTTTACTGTGCCCTGAATATTAATTTTTCTTCAATAGAGATTTTCATATCGAATAAATAATCTAAAATTTAAATCGTTCTAAAAATTCAAAAGTATATTGAACAATTATTTATCGAAATCATATTTTGACTCATTATTTGAAAAAATATAAAGTGGTAAAATTATATATTCTTAACAAAACAAAATATCAAAATCTTTCTGTTAAAAATTATTCCCAATGCATATCATTCTACATAAAACATATGCCATATTGGATATGAAAATTTAAACCTGAAAATCCCAACCTGAATTCTAAAAACAAAGCTGTTTGGACCAATAAGATATGTTGCACTTTGTTTTTAAATATGGCTTTTTCGTAGACAATTAAGTGAAGTTCAGACTATTGGAAACGACAGCATGATAAGATTTTTTCAGCAAAGACAAGAGCTTTTGATTTCATATGTAAAAGAGTTACTGCTTTAAAAATGTCATTTAAACAATAATAATTACTCTTCTGATTTTTTTTATATCCATATAAAGAAAAGTGTTATCAATATGCAACACATTTTTTCTTAACTATAAATAAAACATAAAACAAAAAATGTTTATAACGAACTGCCATAATTTATTCCAGGAATTAATTTTTTTTAAAAAGCTTTAAAAACAAATTAGTCATATAAATAATTTTTGCCTATTACACAAAATCAAAATAATGATAAATGAAACAATACTAAGGCACATGATATGCAAAATCATACTTAATAATAGGATTTTCCTTTTAACGAATGTCTCTTTTTATTCTCTCTAAAATAAATCATTTTTTCATTTGCTCCTAGCGTAGAAGCACGTATAAAAATTAATTTTAATGTCCAGGTTAAGGATCGGTCTATTGAGAAGAAAGAAAAATATTTGAATATCTTTCGATGTGAGTATTGGGCATGGTTTACATATGAAAAAATTTCGTATTTTAATTAATATAAAATTTAACTGCTCTGCTTTATTCTTCAATCAATAATTGCTATCAAAAATGTTTTGAAGCAAATCAAATAAACTTTTCACCGATTGTAGTTTACTTCTGATTTAAAATTTTTTTTTCTATATACGTATTTCTGTATACAGACTGCCAACACAGTGTGAAAAGTATTTCTGAATCAAATATTTCAGTAACTGCTTTGAGATAAGTCTACAATAAATATGTAGCACCAAACTTTATAAAACAATCTTCTTAACTATCTAATTAAATTACGCAATATTCAAGCAAATATTTTCCAATTCTACTTTTAATAAATCGCTCAAGAGGGCAGAAGAAACTAGGTATTAAATTTCATACAAAATTTTATTAAATCTGACCACTATCATAAAATATTAGTTTTAGACCATTTAAAATATGATTATAATTTAAATCTTTATCGATGTCTATGCCCTGATTATTCACTTATTACCCGTAAAAACAATTGTGAACTGGCAGCTTCAGAAAGTTCTAGAAGGCTCGTAAAATACGGCAATAAAGATTTAGTTATGAAGATAAAATATTGGAATTTGAAATAAGACTTTCGTCATTTTTATGAAATCTTTAGTTATTGAACATTGTTTAAAATATGATAGGGAGGGATGTTCTAAAACAACAAAATAAACCAAAACTTTACCTCAAGCTTGGAAACTGTTCTTCAAATAAAATAGCATGCTTCTCTAATTTTGCTTGAAAACATATAACCAAATATCAAATCCAATCTAATACCAAACGGTTATGAAGCTCCACTATTTTTAAAATAATTTTTTTGTAATAATTGTCAACCTGTTCACATTTTCAAGATTTGCGGCTTAAGATATCCGGAGTACTTCTTTAGAAAAAGCATGATGTAGACATACTTTAACCTTATTTCTGGATTTAAGACAATTCAAAATTAGTAATAGGATGTCAATTTTCAAAATAAACATTAAGACTTTTTGAAAATTGGCAATTAATATGATAAATTTAAGCAAATTTAACTAAAGCAAATAAAACTTCTATTTCACCACACCTAAAACTACAATTCCCACCCTAACAAAACTTATATCAAAATAAACTACATAATTTTCTCAAGAGAATGAATTATAATCGGATGGTTCTAATTATAAATAAAATTTTACAGCCAGTAGAAGATTTATCATGAGAGTTTTAGTAAATTTATGACATTATTATTCAAACAATAGGTTATAAGTTAATAAAAATATTCAATCGATATAAATTCTTTTAGTTTATTACCTGAAAAATAGTAAAAATGACCAATAAATTTCATAGTAATATGATAATTATATTTTGAGTTATTTGATTTGAAGTGAGCAAAAAATCAGTAAAAATCAGTTTTGAGAAAAATGCATTTAAAATATACAGTAACTTGTTTTAATAATAAATTATGGGCATACACACTTAAAATTCACCACATTTATAGCTAATACCTTCTTGTTGTTAATTTCTTTATAGTTTAAATTTTTTACATTTTTTTTTCTGGTGATTTTTTTTATTTGGCAGTGAATGTTGATTTGATTCATTTATTCTGTTTTTGTCGAGCTCAACAAATGCTCTAAGTGAATTTTCACTAGGATACACTACAACATCCTTAAGGATATTCAAAAATGTTATAAAATCTTCGTTAAAATATATTACATGCCTAAATACCCCTAATCTGAATATTTAGAGATCAACAAAGACATCTTTAGGTGCAAATTTCCTCAAAACCTTGTTAAACATCTCATCGGCCTTTTGTGTTTTTCTGTGCCAAAAAATTTTCGCATTTAAAACTAAATTTGTGTTTATGCAAATTTTTAGCATGTTTTTTGGGCCTTTAAATCGATGTTTCCGGGTTACTGATTATTACGAAAATATTAATATCTAATTAACGTAGAAACAAAAGTAAACCTGGTTTGAATAGCTCAAAGATTGATCTATCCAATAAAATTATTTTTTAAACTTCATTTTTTATGAAAATTGCCCTTTTTAACTTGTTTTCGGATACCTTAATGCTTTCTCACTAAAGTTTCTTACTTTAAGTAAGATCAATTTGATAAAATCACGTAAATTTCATCGAGAATTCATGATTTTGACACATCGATGGGGAAAAAAACTGCCGAAAGGGTTAAAAAAATTTGCTATTAATATGATCATAAAAATAATGATTTTTTTTTGATATTGCATGCAAGGATTTTTTTTAATTGAGAAAGGGTTCTTTCCACTCAATATTAATTATATATTTTTGTTGTCCGTATATTCCTTTGTGTTCATATTATTTCTATCAATGGTGATTAATGAAGAAATTATTCAAAGGCTTGATTTTCCATTGAATCCATGGCCATAGTTGGAGCATTTTCATTAATAATTTCAGGTTCGAATAGTAAGCAAAATATACAAAAGCGCAAAAACTGCCTAAAATTCTGCTCAATAATATGTGGATAGATAAGTAAAACACAATAATAATATAAATTCGTTAATTGAACTAATTATTTATAATTCATACAATTAATAAATATTAGTATTGAGCTATACAACTCAATAATTAATACAAAATTCACTGCAAAAAATATGTTTATTTCTTTTTATTATATTTATATCCCTGTGTGTAGGCAATCATTCAAAAAGTACCATTTGCAAATAAATCAATTTTAAAAATCTTCTAAGTTGATGCCTTTTTTAATAGATTTATTTGTAAATGAGATTTTTTGAATGATTATCCACACACAAGGACATGAATGGCTACTCGATTCACAAAAATGCTCATCTCTTAACGTATTTCTTTGAAATTATTCATTAATATGTGTAAATATAAATTAATAACAACCCATTAAATCAAATTTAGATACATTTTATGAAATATTAGGCATGTAAACTCATGTGATATATGGTAAACAAAAATAACCTTTAAGTTATTTTTCTAGTTTAGTTAATAAACCATAAATAAAAAAAATAAATTCAATATTCTCACAATACTTAATTTATACCCTTTTCATGACATGTGGCAAAACAGACTCCCAAATGTAGAGCAATTTCGCTGAACGTTGTGCGCTAAATTTCAAGAGTTTATGTAGAGTGGATTGTGATTATGAATTGATGCCGTAAGTTTTCCAAAATTCTTATCTGCGTCTGTGTCTTGGACACATTTTCTGTGCATACAGAGTATATAATACAATTTTACAAAAACTTTTATTAATATTTGGTACAGTCCAAATATATTAAATCATCAGAAGCTGGAATTTTTTTTTGGTTTTTTTAGGCAACTTTATAATTTATCACTCTAGAAATAAATATATTCGGTCAATAAATGACAGTTTTTCTCACAAGTAACTATTTAAAAAAAGACGATAGAATTAATTACCATTAACTGGAAGTAATCAGTAATTTTATGTGTAAACATCATTTCATCTGAATTTAAAATTGTATGCTTTAACCAAACCTATGTTGTATAGTTAAGAACGTCAGAACAATCACTGTAAATGCCCATTTCATCGAAATAATCGATTCTAAGTTTTATGTGCAAACCCTTGGATGAAATGTACTTGTTTCTAAACAATAGTAAAGCATCTGAGTTGTGTACGATGTAATATGAATTTTATTTTCTCTGAGAAACTTGTGGAAACGATATATTGCACATAGAGGCTGGTTATAATTATACTTCCCCTATAAGCAGCATTATACAACGCAACTTGGTGGACGGATTGACATGAAATTTGGTATATAGACTGAAATCCAGAAGTATGAAAAGATATTATTTCATCACAGACATTCTAGCACAAATTTGTTTTTACACTAAGAGTAAATAGTCATTGGATTCCAGAATAAAATCATAGTTATCATAAGTAAACAGTCTTTGAGCAGAAAGAAGATTCGACATGAAAGGGTTTCAAATATTTTTATTATTCATTTAATATCTGCAATCAACCATTATCGTCGTAATGGTTGACTACAGATATTAAATGATTTTATGAATTACAATTTAATAGATAATAAAATGATTTTATGAAGTCTTTAATAATAATATTAGTAATAACTTTGTACAAATATGAGTAAAAAGCTTTGCTGTGATACATATTTCATTTACTTTAGTTGTTTTTAAAATTATTTTTTATTTCCACTTAATATCATTTACTATTATTTTTCTTTTATTGCAAAGATTTTTTTTATTATGTGTATTTATATCTCACTGCAAAGATCAAAATTTCGAACTGATTTCTTCTCTCAATTTTTTTTCTATCAAAACAGTTCTAAAATTTTGAAAGCTAGTAAATTCTTAATAAAAAATTCAATATTTTTCAGAATAAAATAATAAAATAATCATGTTTCTAACTGTAATCTTTTAATTTCATATTTGTGATGGTATCTCTAGGAGGAATTTGAGAAAATTAATTGATGAAGAATGGCATAATATTTATAATATTGGATCGTACATTACTAATAAACTGTTAAACATTTTAAAAATACGAATTAAAGTTTTTCTTATTTACAAATGCAACTGTGTTTGGGAAAAGTGTTTATTTTAAATGTTTCCTTATAATATTCACAAAATGAATCTAATATACAGAAGGATGTTTTCACTTGACATAATAAATTTCAAACTTTATTAATTCTTAAAATTATGCGTCACACCGACAATAAAATGTATTTCATTGATGCAACAACTTATGATTATGTTTCTTATTTTTTCCAGATGTTTCTCCTTGCTCTATTTGCATGCATTGTCCTTCCTCATGGCTCAGGTTTAGTACACAATCATGTATGTGTTGAAAACTAATTAATTTATTTGCCTTCTTTGATCTCAGGCTTTTACTTTGACAACAAAAGATAATGATAGATATTTCAAAATATATTCCTTTGCATGCCATTAAATTCGAATAAATTCCTTTCTGCATTTGAAATAATTCTACACTGGTTGCTTCCTATAATTAAAACTTTAAATTTGAAATTGGGATTTTATTTTCATCCATCCTCTCAGTCCATCCAAATATCAGACATTCGATACAACTTTCGTCTGATTCCTAGATATACCATCGTTAATTGATAGACTAAAACTCTTCAAAAAAATATTTACTACTTACTTTCAGTCAAATTCACAGTACTGATTTCGTCAATTTTTATTTCATATTAAAGCTCCTCATCCCTTAATACATCACCATTCAGCAGATGCTCCACTCTCTCTTTTTGAGATAAATACAATGATTTGTCAACAGAGAAAGATGTGGGTTCTTTAAACTTTACAGAAATTTAGATATTTTTCTATAATTGTTCATTTTTTACATTCATTATCAATTCATATTCAAGTTCATTACATTTTGGTAATATGGGGCATTGAAAGATTTTCTTTTTAAATTTCAATGAACTGGTTGATACAACTAATAAAATGAATAATGCACAGCTTCTGATCTTTCTGTTCACATATCCTCTGAAAATAGATTTTTCAATTTTTTTCATCATACTGCACACATATTATTTTAATATTTATTACTGCAGGCACCTAAATCCTAATGATAGAACCAGATAATTTATTTTGGCATAACATTAAACGTGAGATGCAAATTCATACAATTTCCCCCAGAATCTCAAAATTTCAAATAATAGTTTGAGATTTTAATTGAAGGAATTGAATGACCTCAGTAATTTTCAGGAATTCCTCTAGTTTCTTTAAGCACAATGATTGGAAGTTTACAAAATTGCAGCAATTCTTTTTTTTTAAATAAAAGCATACTCCGAAGAAATGATGTAAAACAATAAATATATATAACAGCAAGAATGTTTTCATGTCATTGAAAAAATATGTATCACTAAATAATTGAATTATAAATATTCATTATTTTAAATATTTAAAACAAATAAATTTGCAATTTCTTTCAATATCAATTGTTGTACATTCCTAAATTGAAAAAATAAAGAATTCAACGAATTTCGAGTTATAACCCCAGAAGCGTTAAAATGTTTTATAAAACAATAGATACTCATCAATGAATTCATGCGTTTTCGGATTTAAAGGTCGAACTTTGAATATTATTTCCTTTGATAAGGAAAGAAACTATGTCAAGATTGTAACCTAGAAAAATGACAAGAATGTGAACAACCTCATTCATTTTCATAGCAGAATATCAGGTATAAATACACGATTTTAGAATGAAACGAATCATTCAGAAACCCCTGAAGAACCTTTGAAGGTAAGAAAATTTCCTTTCTTTTTCTCCTCTTCTAACATGTGTTTAAAATTATTCACATGTTATTTCTTACTAGCAAAACATATCCTATTTCGAAGATTCAGATTGTAACTAACAAAGTAATTTCAAATAAAATTAAAATTTAACTTTGAATTTCGATAAAAAAATATTAAAAGAATGAAAAAAAGGCTTGTGCTTACATTGAAATTTAATACAAATTATAGCATAAAAAGTGAAATGGCTTCGGTTTTTATAATTTAGACTTTTAAAAGTATTTGATATCTATCTGAAAGGACCTTTTAAAACCTTATTGATAACTAAATGTTTATTGAGCTGAAGTTCTTAATAAGCTTAAGTTTCCACAAATTCAGAGATTTTTTAACTCTGAATAGAAGTACGAGCTTTCAAAAATTACTGCTTTACTTAAATATTTAAAGCAGAATTCTCAATCTACGTAGAAATTTCAATTCAGAAATTTTCTCTCAAAGTTTTGATACAAAACAAAATACTTAAAAAACATTTCTAATTTAAAATATATAATGATTTAAAACCGAAATGAATGTAACAAGGTCCGTTCCCTCATTTGGACATAAAAGAGTTTGGCAACTATAGGATGTCGCGATGATAGCAGGAATTCTAAGGTTAGTTACAATTCTGTCACCAGAAAATTATTCAACAGTTCTTCTCGGCAGAGGTAAAATATAACCCTACAGCAAACATTGCAGTTTCCATGAAAGCGATATCTTGTTTACTTGTCCAGTTGATTCTCCTTTTTATATTTGAGAAAATCTTAGGGAAGGAATATTTTAATAAGTTGATTAATTTCATAAAATTTAAAATTATTCCGTTGTATGATACAAATGTGATACATTCTAATATTATAATAGATTAAATTTTAAAGCAATTGGATTATTGCATATCTATTCATTATTTTGCAAATGCTTAGTTAGAATTCTTTTAAACCATTAAATTGTTTGTTTTTAAACTGAATTTTGAAATTCCAATTCCTTATCGTTTGTATTTAATGCTACATTTTCTTTAAATTGTTAAATTTCTTGTGTATACAATATCTCATAAATGTATTAGAAACATAAAATAACCTAATTTTCTTACGTATCACGTTTATTTAAAAAATTGCTTTCATCGTATATTTATCAAGGGCATTATTTTTCAGATGTTTATCCTAGTTGTACTTTCTTGCGTGGCTTTGTCACATGCTTCCCTTTTGCCAACTGTAAGTATAAATATAAACATATTTGAAGTTATTCTATACTTAGATAAGAACTTTGCATAAAGCATTGAAATATATATCGATATACCAAATTTTATGAAGTATTCAATCTTTAGCAAAAGATAATTAGAGTTATTGATCCAATAAAGGATAATCCTTACAAATATTCGTTTCGATTTTGCATGTAATACTGTTACTATGGAAAATATAAAGAAATATAAAAAAATGGAAAAAAAATCTTAAATATGAAATGCAACTTCAGAAGTGTCTTTCCATAAACCCATCTTCTTAAATCCTATTTAGAATCATTCAGTATGTTAAACAAAACCCAGAAGAAAAAAAAAACGCTGAAAAAATGTTGTAATAACGTCTGAAGTATAGATAAAACTGGATTATGCCTGTATTTAAAAAAATGAAATTAAATATCGAGAATACTATAGTTTTTAATGTTAATATTGAAACTATGAATACAACTAGTGTTCAGAATTTGGTATTTAAGTATTTATTTAGAAGAAATCTTGAGCGTTTTGTAGATAAAATGAAAATACTTTATCTTTTAGATAAAGTAAAATTTTTCCTTGATGAAATTATTTATTTACAAAACTTGAAACGACAGAATTGGCAGTAAACAAATATTAAAGAAATTTAGTATCAACTGGAGGACATGAAATTGTAATTCAAATTTTATAACAAAGTTGGAGAATTAATGGTGTATTGGGGGGAACAGGCTGGGCTGCATGGATTTTTGAACATAGGAAAATGAAATTGATGCAAAGAAAGGAAGAAACAGAATAAGTAAAAAAAATAAATACCATCATTTAATAATACCTCATAATTATATCTAAGGATAAAATAGACTTTTGTGCAGCATTCCTTTTTAACAGGTTTAAGGAGGACTCATAATGTCAAATCTAAAGACATCTATCAATGCATTATATTTTCAATACGATTTTTGTAGATTTTACAATTTAAATCGATATCATATAATTGTTTATCATTTTATTGGGAAAAATTAGAAAAAAAATTCGATGTGTGTTCAATTAATTTATTGAATTATTTCCCATTGTAAAAAAAATTAAATTTGAGGCACGGAAGTGATACAATTCTTTATCTCGACCAATTACTGATCGTAGGCAGCACTATATTTCAGAATACATTATGCCTTAGGCTATATCTGAGAATATAGAAATAAGACAAATGTTACTTGAAGCAATTTTAGCATGGAGCATAATTTTTTTTAAATAATATATATAGTATATCTTAGATATACAATAATTTAGGATATATAAAACACTTCAAAAATGTCCAGAAACATAAGAACATTCTAATATAGAAATGGTATTAACCGGATTTAATGTTATTTCCCACTAGTTGAATTTTATTGGAGGGCCTTTATAAGACATTAAATATCTAGTTGAAATAGTAAAGTATGCATCAGATAAAACTTTAAAATAAAATGAGGTTCTATGTTTCATACATTTAATGAATATAAGTATGGGTAAATTTTGTATTATTCCTCAGTCATCAGACTTTGACCAATTTTGTTGCAGACACATATTTTCCTGTGCTTTCCTCATGTGTTATAATAATCTGCCTAAGTGTTGAAAAAAGTTATAAAAATTAAAAATTGCTCATGGATAGAATATTATTAGCCTATTCTGCAAATGAATTCAAATTAATTAAATGCTTTATCAACCTTTTTAAATTCTAATTTGTGGTGCAGAAGTAATGTGCATTTTAATAAGAGGCTTTAAACTATCACTTTAATTGTTTTCAACAAGAGAAGAATTTATGAAACTATAGTTGCATGGTAGAATTTTTCCTATAAGCAACTATAGTTAATATAAAAAATTCTACCATGTTTTATTGCCATTTTCATTAGTTTGGATTTCAGTTAAAAAAGAATGGAAAATATTTAACCTCTAATACAGAAATCCAAAATAACACCAGAAAAGAAACTGAAAAATAAATATTTTTTTTGTTTCAACATTCAGCAATAATATTTTTTTAGCATTTTGAATGAGAACATATCAAAACATTCATGATTATTATGATAAGAAAAAATTTCACCATAACTTATGGATAATGTTTTAAAAGTAATTGTTAAAAGGTGGAATACTATTAGTTACATTCGGTTAAATTTGTTTATACGATGCACATATTTTCATTTACAGAATAATTTTTCTTACAGATTCTACCTCAAGCCCAGCCTTACAACTTCGGGTACGCCATTAGAGATCTCACCAGTGACCAGTACAGACAAGAAAAAGGAAATGGACTCGGTGGTGTAGTGGGAAGCTATGGATTTAAAGACGCCAGAGGAATCGTTCGTAACGTCAACTATGTTGCTGATCAAGCTGGATTCAGAGCACAGGTCAACACCAACGAACCAGGAACAGCCAATCAGAACCCTGCAGCTGTTCTGGTCAACTCTCACCAGCCTGTTGTAGTAAAGGCAGTCGAACCCATCCACCCACTTCCCGTAGTCGCTGTCCCAACTGCTCATGGCGATTTAAGATTCGGACCTGGGTTCGCAGATGCCTTGGGATACCATGGAGGTGTCAACTTTGCTGTACCTTTGATCGGAGGAGCTGTAAGAGGATATGACAGCCGATTCGCCAATGTCATTGTTTAAATAATGTTTTTTGCTATAAAATATTTAATTCTTCATGTAATTTGATATTGCTCCTTTAACTTCATAAATTTCTTAACAAATTCTTTAGTCTCTCTATAACCTTCTTTCAATTATTTTTTTTTCAAAAACAGGATATATATTATTTGACTCTTTTATAAAATTATTGCTTATTAATTGCTTGCTTTATTTAACTGCTTGGAAGTCGGGCATTAACTTTCGTAAATTTTCTGCATTTTTTTTTTTTTTTTACTTTTTTGAAATAAATTTGGTCTGAATTTATTTGTTTTCTTTTCTTTTTTGCACACATCCTTTTCGAAACAAGGTATTCCAATTCTTTTACGCTTTTATAAGACACTCCCTAAACATATGTGTCTAAAATCGTTTTTAAACATTGTTAGATATTACATTAAAAATTATAAATTTTTAATGTAATATCATGTGCGGAAATTCATGGAGGAAACATATTCTTAGTATGAATACTAAATAAATATTGTCCAAAATACATTATTTTATTTAAAATTATCTAGCACGTTTAGCACCTGCTTTATCAATATATAGTCAAAATTCTATATAAGGTCATTAGTTGATCTCTATAAACATTTTCCTTGGGATATTTCTATATCTTTTTATTGTACTATAAATATTAATTTTTTTCATTTTGTATTTAAATTTAGGCAAAATAGGTTATTTTTCAAATTTTTCCAAAAATTCAGAGATATATTTTTCCTTTTGAATAATTATTTAGAAAAATATGTTCTGATGAAAATAACTCTTAACGTAACCGTCTATTGTGAAGAGTTCTGGGTAAATTTCTGAAGTTGTGAGAAAGGTCTAAAGCAGCAAAATTATATATATTTATCAAACAAAATATCAAAATCTTTCTGTTAAAATTATCCAGTGTTCATACCAAATATAATACTATGACGTAAATCAAATGAATGTTTCCCAGATTCCAATTTACTTCTAATAAAAAAATATTGGCAGTTAATATTTCAGTTCTGCTTTGTAATAAGTCTAAAATGAATATGTTGCGTCAAATTTCATAAACTAATTTTCTTAATTATTTAATTAAATTACCCTAGTATTCAAACAAAGAACTTCCAATTCTGTTTTTAATTATTCACGCAAGAGTGCATATTAAATTCCCTTGAAAAATTTTATCAATTTGCATCACAATCATAAAATATTAGTTTTACACCATTTAAAATATAATTAATGAAAAACTTTACTGGTGTACATATCTTGATTGTTCACCTTTTGCTCTTAAAAAAAATTGTGAATTAAAAGCTTCAGAAAGCTCTTGTGGGCAAGAATAATACAGCAATAAAGATTTAAAAATTAAATTATGAAAATAAAACATTTGAATTTGAAATAAAACTTTCGTCATTATTTTAAAATCTTTAGCTATTAAAGATTGTTTAAAATGTAACAGGGAGGGAGGCCCTAGAACAACAAAATAAACCGAAACTTAACCTCAAACTTAGAAGCTGTTCTTCAATAAGACAGTGCGTTTCTCAAATGTTTCCTGAAATCATATAATCAAATATTAATTACATTTTAATACTAAACGTACGGAAGCTCCCCTATTTTTTAAAAATATTTTTCAATAACTATTGTCAACCTGTTCAAATTTCAAGATTCTTTGCTGCTTAAATGCTTTTTCACTAAAATTTCTTACTTTTCTTTAATCAAGAGCAATTTGATAAAACCAAGTAAATTTCATCAACATTCAACCATTTCGCCAAATCGAGGGAAAAAAATACTGCCTGAAAGTTTTAAACAATTGCTATTAAGATTAATCATAGAAATAATGATCTTATTTTTCTTTCTGCATGTAAGAAATATTTTGTTGAGAAGAGGTCATTTCTATTCAAAATTAATTTTTTATTTTTCATGTTCGAATATTCCATTGTGCACATATTGTCTCAATTAATGATGATTATTGAAGATATTATTCAAATGCATGATTTTTCGAATTCATGACCATCGTTGGGACATTTTCATGAATAATTTCATGTTCGAATAGTTCACAAAACTTTCTCTTCTCTCTTAGGAACTTCCTAAAATGTTGTTCAATAATATATTTAATTAGAAAAGAACAAAATTCATTGCAGCAAAACATAAGTTTTTTGTTGTTTTTATATCCTTACAGGTGGGTAATTATTCGCAAAAATGTCATTTACAAACAAATTAATTTTAAAAGATTCTAATTTCAAGTTTTTTTTAACTGATATTTTTGTAAATGAGAATTTTCTTAAGATTACCCACACGTAAAGACAAAAATGGAAACTTCACAAAAATGTTCATCTCTTAAATTATTCCTTTGAAAGTTATTCATAAGTAAGTATAAATATAAAAAATAAAATTAATGACAACGTATTAAGAAAATTAGATACATTTTTATGAAATGGCAAACATAAAATAATGTGATTAATGGAAACCCTTTGAAAATATGTTTTAAGATTTTTTTAATTTTAATTTTAAAATTGTTGTAAAAATTCCTCATATAATAAAATTATTCAATATTCCTAAAAATGCTGCGCTTATTTGCTTTTATTGATATGAGTAGAACAATCTCCCAAATTTAACTCAATTTTATTATATTTACGCATCAAATTTGTAATTTTTTCTAATTGATAAAAATAGAATTGACGCTCTTTTTCTAAACATTTATAGGTGAAGGAAAAAAAAAAAACGATTTTTTTGGTTGTACGCTAAATTTTAAAAGCTTCTGTGAAGTGGATTATGAGTATGTGTTGAGGCTGTAGGCTTTCAGAATTTTTTCCTGTGTCTGTGTCTTTGATCTAGTCCCTGTGTATACAGACGGAAGATATAAAATCAGAATTTTACAACGATTTTTATTAATATTTTAACATATTCCAAAAATATTAAGTCAACAGATGTAAAAAAAGTACAGTTAATTTTTGTTAGGTAACTTTGTAACAAATCACTCCATAAATAAAAATATTCCTCCTATTCAGTCAATAAATAACAGTTTCCCTCACAGGTAAATATATATATATAAAGATGTCAGAATTTATTACCATTAATTGGAAGTATTCAGTAATTTGATGTATTAACGTTGTTTTAGCTGAAATAAAATGTATAGCTATAACTTCTCTTGTGTTCTATAATTAAGAACACTATAACGGCCACTGAAAGTCCCTCCTCCTCTAGAGAATCTGCTTTAATCTTTATGAGCAAAGATTGCGAAGAAATATGGTTGTTCTAAATCATTATAAAGCATCTGCGAGCTGTATTACCTCGTGTACGAGATATGTGTTTTAATTTTACCGTGTAACTAAAGGAAACGATATATACCTCATACATTCTCAATACAATACTAAATATATTAATTGTATAATACAATAAGGAAAAAATTGTTCAACTACCCTTATAATTCAATATTATAATTATGGCAGTATTTTAATAGGATTTGAGGCTTGAGAGTGGCGTTAGTAATGGGGTACTTGCTACGATATCCCTTTCGAAGATATTAAGACATTCGTATATTATACCATTTAGAGCCATAAAATTCCACATATTAACAATCGTTAATCAGATATTTATGGAATCCATGCAATGTGCTATCACAGATACTGAAATTTAAAAAAAAAATCAATGCAAATTACTACAAAAAATCAAAAATCATTCTACGCAGATTATTACGTTCAAATCTCGGGAATAATGTGATATAAGTGGTGGTGGTTGAATTGGCTAGGATCGAACTCGCGAAGTGTAAGGCCGTAGCTGCGTATCATAACCACTAGACAAACGTGACATCATTGAGGTAGAGGCTGTTACTGATTTATGAAGCTATCGCCACAAAACGAAGTTGGATTAAAGTAAATATGAGGTCCTTTAAAGATGAAACAATCATTTACTTTTTTAAATAATTATAAATAATTACTCCTCATAACACATTGAAAATGATTTTTAAGGCAACGCTTCTTAGACACAAAAATTTGACTATATCTATCAAGGGAAAAAATATATTTTATTTTCTTAATTTGTGTTTAAATCAAAATGAAGATAGTTAAATCATTTCAGACAAAATAACAAACAGTGATTATATTCTTATTTTTCTCTTAAAACCAATGCTTTCAAAAATTACTTTCATCTACTACTATATAATAATACAGATAACAGGCATGTAAAAGGAAAAGTCCAGTGTTGTAAACAATAGCAACAAACATAATCTTTCAATTTCCAGCATCTTAAATCCCTCTCAAAATTGCAAATTTTTGGAACGATAAACTAATGTCATATTTCTTATAAAATTTTGTTTCATTTATTTCCAATGGTTATAATAAGCCAAAATTTGTTACACTCCCTCTATATTCTAATTATGACTGAAAATAAGATTTTTTTTTAATAAATAGATATCTATCATGAATTTTTCTGCGCTTGATGAAACAAATCTTGACATTGAAATCCCGAAGTATGTAAAGGTTTTATTTCATCACAGGCATTCTAGGACAGTTTTATTTCACACTAAGAGTATAAATAAAGAGTGAAAAACAGGAGTAAGTCGCACTTATCATAAATAAAGTAAATAATAAATAGACGTGAAAGTAAATATAAAATTACTTTTACATATTATTTGTATATTTGCAAAGAAAAGTATTGGGTTGGAGGGAAAGTTCTGTCGTATTTTAAAGAAAATATTTGAATCCAATTATAAAAATATGTGTTTAATATTAATCAATTATATACGCTCCGTTATTTGTTACAACCTGTTGCCATCTTCCAGGTAACCTGTAAATTCCTGTTTTGTAGAAGTTCTCATCCTTGGAGTTAAAACAGTCAGCAACTGCATTAGAAACACTTTCAAAAGATTTGAATTTTATTCCCTTTATAATTTTGCAGAGATCTGAACAGGTAATAATCAGAGGGTGCAATGTCAGGTGAATACGGGGAATGACTAAGGATTTCCCATTCTAACGCATTCGGTTTTTGTAGTGTCACCATTGCAGTATGCGGGCGAGCATTATCGTGGTGGAACACTATTCCTTTTCTGGACGCTAATGCTGGCCTTTTTTCTTTGATAGTGCATTCAATTTATCCAGCTGATTGCAGTACAGATCCGCGTTGATGTTTTTTCCCAGTTTCAGCAACTCGTAATACACTGGACCTTTCCTGTCCCACCACAAGCAAAGCAGTACTTTTCGTTGATGGATACTTGGTTTTGGAACTGTTGTTGATGATGTTCCTGGTTTGCAGTAAGATTTTTTTTCTTTTAATATTCTCATAAAGAATCCACTTTTTATCTCCAGTAACCAGCCTGTCCAAAAACGTCTCCACATTGAGTCTAATCAGATGTGATGAACATATTCTTACACGATCAGACAAATTCTTTTCCGTTAATCCATGTGGAACCCAAACACTTTGCTTCAACACAAACCCAAGAGATTTAATGTGATCTCCAACAGTTGTATGATGAATGCCAAACTCTTCTGCAATTTTTCGACTTGTTAAATGTGGATTATTTTCCAACCTGGTTCGCAAAATATCATTATCGATCTTGGATGGTCGTCCAGATCGAACACTTTCTTTGAGGCTCAGGTCCCCGGAACGAAATTTGCTAAACCATCTTTGACAAATACGAACATTTACAATATCTTTTCCAAATACCGCACATAAATTATTACATGCAACAGATGCGTTGCTTCCTTTTTGGAATTCATATAAAATGCAGTGTCGTAAATGCACTTTATCTAACGACATGTTTTTCAGTTTAAATATTACAAGTAAATGATGAACGGTAAAAAAGGGCACCTTTTATACAGCAGCTAAAAAAAAAAAAACAAAAAAAAATCCGATTGACTCACTATCCAGATGTTTATTTTTATTTACAAGAAAAATCCCCTGCCTATTTAAAATACGACAGAACTTTCCCTCCAACCCAATATATTTATTTTTATGACATTTTAAAATCTTTAACAACTTTTAATTCTTTTAGTTTTTTTTTTCGTTTATTGTTAAGAACTTTTCATTATTAATTCGTATTCGTTTCATGTTTCCAAAAATCAAAATTTCAAAGTAAAAAAAATTATGAATATAAATTATATTTACCATATCGATTTGTTAAACTTTTATTTCATATAAAAGCTTCTGATCCACTAAAATATCAGGAATAGATGATTCCGCCTTCTCTATTCTCGAGACAACCCCCCAAAAAAGTGTGTTAAACCCATGTTCCGGAGGAGTTACCATATTTCATGACAGAGATATTTTATCAGTTTATTTTGGTACTTCTTAAGCGTAAAGGATCAATCAGTATTTTGAAAGATTAAATGTTATAAATACATTTCTACAATAAACAAACGCTATTTTTTTAAAAAAATAACATGATAGCAGAAAAAAAAGATATATGTCCATTAATCATTTGAGAAATTTATACATTCTTCTATATATTTGTATTAATTTTTATTCAGGCTCGTCCTTACCAAGCTGGATACTACATCAGACGTCCTCATTGCCACAAGCACGCTGAAGTAGCTCGAGACCACTCCGGAGTCATTGCTGGTCGTTACGGTTATTTGGACGCCAGGGGAATCGGCAAACAGGTCCATTATGTAGCTGACCACACTGGATTGAGGGTTTGACTTCACACCAATGAGCCAGCCATTGTTGTCAAAGCACCTGTTGCTGCTCACATAGAGTCCGGTGGCCCTCTTGCACCAGCCGTTGTTCCAGTTCCTGCATATACTAATCTTGCTTCAGGACAGGACTTCAGAGTAGATGGATATGGCCTTGGTTATAGTTATAGAAATCCTTTGGGTTACTCTAATCTCATTGTACACTGAGGAAATTTTTAATGTGTTTGTAAATTTCTACTCAGTTTGGAAATATTCTTTCCTTTTCCAATTTGTTTCCTTAATAAATATTTTTTCAGTTTCAAATGCTATCTATGGCAAAATAATGTCTGTTTCAAAATTATTTATGATGCTTTTTGATTCAAAAATAAATTTCTTTCTTTTTCCATCTATTTTTGACATAAAAGTTTTTACTGTTTACTTATTTAAATAAAATATAGATTTATCAGCATAAAAATTTTATTTAACTCAATATTTTTTAAATGATCATAAAAGTCCAATATTTTGTTCTATGGTATATGGTATCGAATTGACAATGTAACACTGAATTGTCAATTGTACGTAAATATTGTTTCATGCAAAATCATTTCTTCTTTATTTTATTATAAAAGTTTTTCTTTGAAGTTGGTATAAAATTTCTTTTAATTATGCATGCAATAAGTTCACAATATATGCTTATAGGCTAAATTTTGAAGTGATGAATTATGCTTAGGTTCGAAATTAAAACTGCATTTAACCTTCCTTCCCTTTAATCCATTTTTTTTTGGAAATATAAATATTAGTCTAAAATATGAAAAGAAGCATGCCTATTTAATTATCATCAAATTATTTATATTTAGAGAACACCATATTAATAATAAATTAATACTGTAACTTTGATGTTAATTAATTTTTTCACAAGTTCCTCAATGGCAGTGGCAGTAATCACTCCCAAAGGATAAGCATGAAAAAGATAAACTACATAAAGGGTTATCAAGAAATAAGTTACCGATTTCAGAGGACTCTGATTGCGTTCTATTAATTCAAATGAGATAAAATTTGAACTCCAGTTAATTGGGATGATGCGCTTTAAGTTCAGTAAATAAAAATTAGTATAAAAATTCACCATTAGGTTTAGTTGAATATACACATAAAACCGTTTAATATGGCTTATAATTATTAAATAAAGTAAAATTAAGATTGTTAAATATGACCTCCTTCATTTTCAACAATATACTGTAATCAGAAAATAATATTTTCTTTTTAGGTGACAGGAATTAGCCTGTTGGAATGTTATAAATATGGCACCGATTGTTGATCCTTCAGATCTGGTAGAGATAAAGGCTTTTATAATCTTTTGATCCTGCTCGATCAAATAAGAGAGTAGAATTTCAGTCAGTTCATTTATTTACAATCATACATTTGCATAAGAACAACTTGTTCTAATCTAGGTTAAAATATTTGATATCCTTCCAGCGGGTGCGCCCGTCATACCAACATGAAAGGTCGCGCGTATTTCCTACATACGCTATAGTAAATTGTAAATTTTCTAAAGCGTAACTACTAAAATTATATTGTAAATAACTTAGGATTAATAACTACAATCACTTTAAACGCTTTTTTACTTAAAAAGAAGCAGAAACAATATAAAAATAGATTGCAATAACAATATAAAATGACCACAAGTTTACTGAATTGATGTAAAAACAATATAATAGATATTGTCAATATTTTGACAGAACAATTTGCATATAAAATGTAGAAGTGCAAATATACAGAATTTATGTATGAAAAGGAAAAAGTAATTGAAAGTTAGATATGAAAAGGAAGAAAATAGTTTCATTGTTATTTCATTGCAGCGTTGCAATTTGGGCAAATGTGTTTAGTGTGTTCCAAACATATAAATTACTGTCAAATCTCACAACCAAATCTCGTGATTCTAGTCCGCTTTTCTTTTTGGCAAGGTATTTTCCTCACGTCGCATCTTTCACTTCTTAGATACCGAGTTCTGCTTCTCTCTTTAGCACCTTTAATTTTAGCTCACTTTTTAGAGATGTGGGTGCTTTTTTTCAACATTTTCCTTTGTGAGTGCATTTGCCAGCTGTCTCAAGTCTAAAACAATACGGATTGATTTGTAAAATCATACGAAATCAGATGTGACAAAAACTTGCATGAACGGTCATACTTATCTTTAAAATACAAATACCTGATCAGCAGAGATCTATTAACGCCACAAACACGATGACAGCTGAAAGTAGGTCAAAGGGAGGGGGACAAATAGCCAGATAGGCGTTCTCAGTGCAACCAGATCTGAAAGTATAAAATGAAATTCGTCTCTAGTATATCGCTCACATGCGCTTTCCCGCTGGAAGGTTAAAGAAATAATGGCCAGTTACTAATGGATAATTCATAACCCTTTCTGATACAGAAATATCATATTGGCAGATTTACATTAGATTTTTTATTAATAAAATAATTTTTATCATATTTAAAGCGTTACAATATTGAACATCCTCTTACAAGTTAGCTAGTATTTTATTAATATTATAAATCAGAAAAAGGAGAATATAAGAAATATGATAATACAATGTAGAAATATACAAGTTTATAAACAATTAAGAAAATGCTAGTAAAATTTCGAAACTTATAATTAACAATAGAAATGTCCTTTAACTTTTTGATATTTTTCTTCTTACCGTATAAACCTCATTTGTTTTTTTCATGATTAAATATTAGTCAGCAAACACAAGATTTTCTCATTAATGAAGAATGTCTATAACAGATATGGCCTCAACAACATGAAATTTGTCTTCAACTTTGGAAGGATTGAAGCAAAGAGCCATGAATAAACTAAACAAATTAAAAGAGAAATACTATTTTAAATATCAATCAATTTAATGAATTCACTTACTACAACCAGTTTACAGGAGTTAGACAAATAAAATTTTTTAATGATTTGTAGTAATATTTCAATAATAGTCAATCATCCTTAACCCCTTAACGGTCGCATAAGTTTGAAGAAAATGGTCATAAAAGTGCCTATTTTTTCATTCAAGAAAATTATACAAAACTGAGTGTGTGTACAATATTTGCATTCAGCTTTAATTTTTTAGTTAATTTTTAGTTTGAAATAAAATAAAAAATCGGAAAAGCCAACATTCAGGGCTATTATGACTGAATCTGACTGTTATTATGACTGCTTTCCAACAAAGACAGAAAATTAAAAAAATATGTGTTTTAAGCATTGAAACATAATTTTATTGTATTTACACATAATGTAAATAAATACGAGTAATTTTTTCTTGAGTGATAAATTTTAAAGCGTGAGATGCATAGGTCAACATCGCAATCAGGACAATAGTACCGTATTTCCTTTCTGCTGACATCAAGTTTAAAATAAATTAACTATCTCTAAAAACATAAAAAATAGTCTAGGGTAGCCATCTGGCGTATATTTTGAGAAATAAACATGATTCTGGGCATAAGAAATAGATTGTTTTAATATTTTTGGCTCGTTACTTTTGAATAGGCCAGCCCGGAAGTATCACGAACATGAGAAATAGAGTTAGAAATTTTTTCCCGTCATTTTCACGGGAGAGAGAAGGGAGGGGTTGAAAACAGAAAATGAGATTCATAATTTTGTCGTAAATACATTTTCCCATTTTGTATTTCGAATTTAAATATTTTTTAAATTGTTATAAACTTAACAATAGAATAAAAGAACATTCTGGCATATTTTAAAGATGTATTTTGGGTGTCGTACACATTTAAAATAAATAATGAGTTGCAAATACGAATTTTGAATTTAAAAAAAATGACCAATAGAGAAATAGAAGGAATTAACCCCCTGCAGGCTGTCAGAAATATTAAATTTGCCAATACAACATTATAGCTTCATCCCATAATTACAAAAATACTATGTTCATAAAAAGTAATTTAAAATAAATTTTTATGAGCGGAGAAACCAGAAAAAAATATAGGAATAAATGAAATCAAGAAATCAGGAATTATTTTTTTTATCAAATATCATATAAGTAAAGTCCGCGACAAAAATTAGTTCTTGTTCCTTAGCAAAATATTTATATGCCATATATTTTAAGAAAACAATATTATGAAAAAAAAGATATATATTGTTTATAAATCTTTATACATTGAAATTAAGCCCTTAATAATTTGATTCAGGAAAGCTTATTATTATTTCTCTGTTTTAAGTATAGATGGCAGTTATATTTTTCTATCTTTTATTCAGTCTATATTCTGCAATTAAAATGGTTGAAAATGACACTTTTCAAATACGTTGGTCAATTTGTTTTACACACACACACACGTACACACACAAACAAACAAAAACTTAATTCCAACAATGATTTTTCTTTTTCTGAAATCATTTTCCCTTCGTTTATGATATTTAGATATAGCTAATATAAGAATGGAGAGTTAATATAAACATATATAGCTAGCCTTAATAGCTAATATAAAGTAATATATCTAACCTAAATAGTTAATATAAAGCGATATAGCTAACCTAAATAGCTAATATAAAGAAATATAACATTAAAAATTGCTGCTTACTGCTAAGTTAATCGGATGTCTCATTCAATCTCACTTGGAACCATTTTTTTTTTTTTGCATTTTAATTCAGGAATAATATTTTTATAATGTTGCTAGTAAACAGCACAGCCATAACATTTAAATCTATTCTTAAATTCTGCATATTAATTGGTAATATTTTTACTCTCTCGATCATCAATTAACATGGTAGTTTTCGTTTCGATTTCACGTGAAATTCACTTCAATTTTTTAAAAATCAACAAAAGGGCAGGGAGGAAAATCCACTGTTGTTTACATTACGATTTGATAAACTTAAAAAAATGAGATCTGGAATCATTGCAACATTCTATCACCACTGTTCAAACAGAGTACATTTGTATGTGGGCAATGCAGAGAGGTAGCAGAAATATTTGCAAATATCAACTGGCGTTTCTACAGTAAAAGACCCTAATTGAAAAAAAGTCATTGAGCTTATTTAAAATATTATAACACCAATATTAATAAAACTCTATGATCAAAAATTACTAAAGAATCCCTCCCTAAATAGAAGGAACCGAAAATGCCAATTGTTTAATCGTAATAGCATCCTGTTTCAGAGCAACAGAAGACTATTGAGATGTATCACATAATTCTGATCTTCAATCAAATGATAACACAATTGACACCAGATTTTTCAAACTAACACCACATTAATGGAAATGGAAAAGAAAACATCACCACATTGAAGTCTAAACTCCGACAGATATGGCATATACCGGTAGTCATTAAAACGGAGTTTATCAGATCTAAAAGCCTGTAATTCTCCTGTCCTTAAACCGAAACTTTTACCACCAGACCACCGCACCGATGGATGGATGGTTGGATGTTTGGTTTTTTATGGCGCAAGGGCCAAAGCTGGCCAAGCTGCGCCAAGCAAGTGGTGTGTGTTTATTGTCAAATGGTCTATAAATAAAATATTTCTACAAATTTAAAATACAAAAAAAATGTTTTGTTTTTATAAAATCAAAGTACAGTGAGTTTAGAGGACAAATATCTTACAATTAGAACTCCATTGACAGGAAAGATTCCTTGAAAATGTTAAAAAAAACCATAGTATTCATATAAAATGGATGAAATTTATGGCACTTAAAAATTCTTTATATTCTTGTGAGGGTTTTTTCCCACCAATTCGCGCATATCCAATGTTAAAAAATTAAAATACCGCATACGATGAAAATTAAATTTAGGACACTGAATTAAAATGAGTAGAACTGTAAGATTGACACTGCAATCTGAGCACGTCGGTGCACGCTGACCAAACAAAAGATATTTCTGCGAAAGTCGAGTGTGACCAATGTGTAGTCTGGTTAATTTAACATCTGTTCCTCTGATCGAGACAAAAGGCTTCAAGTTAATAGCAGGTTTGATAGAATACAATTTATTTTGCATTTCTCCATCCCAGGACTCTTGCCAAACAGAAAATATATACTTATCATACGTCGCAAAAAGATCAATGTGAGTGCAGGGTCATGATAGAATGTGTAGGGCCGCCTTCGCAGCACAATCAGCCTTTTCATTGCCTACTATACCTACATGACTAGGTATCAAGCCTAAAAGTATGCTGAATCCTTTTACTTGAAGAGTTTTTAAGTGATAATGAATATCGATTGCAACAGGATGTTTGCATTTTGTAAAAGGACTCAATGTCTCTAAGGCAATCATGCTATCTGAATAAATGCAATAAAAGCCCCTTCAAAAAGATAAATCTTTTCGAGGGCCAACAAAATTGTAAATAATTTAGAAGTTAAAACAGAACACGAGTTGTGCAGGCGGTAACTGTGTTACTGTTGGACATCCAACAATTTGTGTCGATTTTGATCCACCAGTGTAAATTTGTGCGTAGGCCGAATAGATGTTGATGATAATTAAATACTTTTTGGAAAACAACAGACGAAATAGTAGTTTTATCAAAATTTAAAAACGGATGAAAATATGAAAAGTCAGGATGATCCCAAGGTGGAAAATATAAAAGAGTAACTGGATATATTTCAATACTCTCCAGATTCAAAGATTGAATATCAATTTTAATCCTCTCATGAAAGGGAAGGATAATATGGGGACAAGCATTATAAAGTCTACAAAGACTGATAGGCACAGTGATATTTCGAATTGGGTGATTTGGAAGAGAAGAAATGCGAAAGAAGTATAGAACAGACAACTTTCTTCGCCGTAAGTGTTGGGGTAATTGATGGCATATGACATGTAAACTTTGTACGGGAGAAGTCCTAAATGCTCCGGAACAAATCCGCGCTGCTTAGTGGTGTAAAGTATCAGGTTTTCGCAAAATAGTTGGTCGAGCAGAGGCATAAAATTCACAGCCATTGTCGATGCATGACAGTATTAGAGCTTGATAAATGCGAAGCAATGAAACGCGATACGCTACCTTTCAGTTAGAAAGAACTGAAAGATGTGTGAGAATATTGATCTTTCTATCATATCTCTTCAGCAAGTGAAGGACATGCGAAAGGAAAAGGAGTTTTCGATCAAAAGTAACTCCTAAAAAGCGAATCTCTCAAACAACAGGGATAGCTATATTATTGATATAGACTGCAAAATCTGGATGAGGACTTTTCTTCCTGCAGAAATGAAAGCAGCAACTTTTTTCAGGAGAAAGTGTGTATCCATTCATCTCACATCTAGATACAAGTTTATTAATAGCGGCCTGTAACCGTTTCTCAATCAAAAGTATATCTGACCCTTGGCAGGATATTTGTACATCATCGACATACGAGGTACCAGTAACAACTTCCGGTAGAACTCTAAGAATTTGATTAAAATAAAGATTAAACAATGTAACACTTAACACGCTCCCCTAAGAAACGAACTCTTGTTGACTGAAAGGATTTGAAAGATGATTATCAACTTTAACTATATAACATGAAAAAGGCGATAAGATGAAAAGTTCTTTATAAAAATTTGTAAATTTCCCTTAAAATGAAATTCAGACAAAGTGCGAAGGGTTCCATAGCGCAAAGTACGATCATACGCCTTAGCAACGCCGAAAAAACACCAACAAGATGATTTCGAAGCACAAAAGCATTACGAATGCTAGTTTCTAGGTGAATTGGATTATCAACAGTACATCTGCTTTTGCGAAAGCCACTTTGAAGTGGAGGAATACATTATTTTTTTTTCTAATTCATATAAAAGTCTAGTATTGATCATACGTTCTTGAAGTTTGCAGAGGCAACTTGTCAAAGCAATTGGTCTAAAGTTCTGAGGGTTACTGGGATCTTTTCCAGGTTTCAGCAGTGGTATCACAATTGCTTTATGCCGCTGGGAACCACACCGAACTAAATGTCACTGGATGCTTTAATAGTTTTTGCTCTAAAAAATTATCCCGACACAATATTTAATTAAATTATTTCCCAGTTTAATGTAAATGGAGAAGGTATATTGAGAATATTAAATAATTAGTGAATTTAAGCAGCTATACACAAAATTTGATAATTAACACATTGGCAATTCCGAGAGACACTCTTGATCACATAAAAAATCCATAGAAATATAAATCAAGCTCTTCTAAAGGAAAAAAGTTCAATATATGAATAAAAAGAAAGCTTAAGCTAGAAATGGGAAATATTCGGACAATTTTCTAAACAGAAATACTTTTTTACTGTCATTACAAACCTTAAACATTTTTTTCTCAAAACGTTTTCTAAACATGTTTTTTTTAACATTTTAACCGTGTTTCCCCTCGAATTTCATATTTCAAAATATATTTTGAAGTTTCGGCTTTTCTAACTGAAAACTTCAAATAATTATCATGAATAACTCTCATTTTTGTGATCACTAATGACTGTGCGCATGAAAAAAATAATATTGAGAAAATTACAAATTAAAAAAGTATATAATAGAAGTAGATATAAAATAAAATATCGAATTTTTGCCATAAACAAAAAAAATTAAGACCATTGAAAAGATATGAATCGCTAAAGGGTTGAATCATAAATATTCATTATTCTAAATATTTAAAATGATAAATTTTTATTTTTGCAATATCAATTCTTTCATATCTTTGTGAAACCTGAAAAATACAGTATATTATATCATTGAAGATACTCATCAATGAATGCATGCTTTTTCGGATTTAAAGGTTAATCCGCTTTACTATCACTTCCTTTGATAAGAAACCAAACAATGTCAAGACTTTGACCTACAAAATTGATATGCAAATGAAATGTCACATTCACCTTCGTTGTAGAACCTCAAGTATAAATACGTGATTTCATAAAGAGAAAAATCATTCAGAAACCACTGAAGAGCCAGTAAAAGTAATATATTTTTATATTTTTCTCGTTTTCTGATATTGGTTTAAAAAGATTCGTA
>JAPMOQ010034986.1:0-10295 GCA_026543055.1 Argiope trifasciata | reverse complement strand
GGATTAAGAAATTTAAACACCGAAATGCGTTTGAAATTATTATTTTTCAAACAATACAAAAAGAAATAAGATTAGTAGAATTAGCAGCTCTTTTGAAAATGCACATCCACAAAACATTTCTAGTTCACAAGCAAACTAACATTTCTAAAAAAATTTTTTAGTTTTTTTGAAAATCCAAAATCCACAACCCATTCCGAGTTCAGCGATTTTTTTTTGACAAAAATTTAAAAACCGTATGAAATTCCTTTTTTAGGGGTGGTGGGGGTGGGTGGGAAATACTGAATTCGAAAACTGGTTTATTCCAAATATCGTTTATTGAATAAATCCTTACTTTAGATCCACGTTTTCTTAATTCACTTTAAATCTACCATTTATTTCTAAACATTGTTTTTTTTTACGTCAAAAACAAAGAACTCTGTTGAACATATTTTTTCAAACTTTTAACAACAAGAAGCTCCAAAAACCCATCACACTGTACAGAAGCAAACCTTTCATCAACATTCTATCTACGCAACAATTTCCTGCTCCAAGTTTTATGTACCACGCAAAAAACCATAAAAACGTATCATGTATTTAAAAAAACTCTCCTTTCCCAAAAAACCTTCCCAGTGTCTCAACCATTTATTAGGGGAAACATTAAAGGCGAGAGGAGAAGATAGATTACAATCATCCAAAATTTCAAAGCTCAAAGAGCAAACCAACAGACCCTAAAAAATTCAACAAGCAGAAGCAAAATTTCAATTTTTAATCCAACTCTACCTCATCGGTGGGAGTTGAGCCCGAAGATAACACACACATCCCGGTGCCCAGGGGAAACATTCAGCGGAGAAATTCTAGATATCCCCTGGTCCTTTCGAATTCTAGGGAGGGGGGGGGTGAGAACTCCCAAGGGGTTCATGCCCATGCCTTTTGTGGTATTTGTTAGTTCCCGGAACAGTCCATTCCAAGTACCAGAGGCGAAGAGGCCTTTTGGTGAGGGGAAATTATTATTAAATTACTTCATTTGGTGTTTGTAGGTGGATCCATGGTTCGTAGGTGGTGGAGTGCTTTTTACGATGGAATACGATGGTAAGTTTGAAAGTATTTCGGTGAACTCTGGTAGTAAATCAGACGGATATGAGAGAGGATAAGAATTTGGAATATTGAGTTATTTTTTTAAGTTTTGAATGTCCAATTGAGTTGAGAATGAATTCGAGTTATTGGAAATGAAGCGAAAGATTATTTTGAATTCTGAAATTTAATTACATTAGAAGATTTCGGCATTAAGATATCCGACTTCGTTCGAAGGAAAAATTAACATAATGAATGTTGATTAAATATGCTGTAATTATATACAGAAATCTCATATTATCCAGATATATTTGAAAGATTTTATTGATTGAAACTATAGAAAAGTCACATTCTTGAACCTGAAGATGTCATCTAATTAGATAATACAAAACCCAAAACAGCTAAAGAAATAAGAATTCTAGAAAATCGATAAGAAAACTTCCTCAAGTCATTTCCCTCAAACTTCTCCAAGTTTTTGCTTATTATTTCTCACCCCTCTTTCAAATAATCATTCTAAGCTTGGAAATCCACTAAAAATTTTCCCTTCTTATACTTAAGTATCTATTTCATCACAGCTATATAAAGCAGGAGCGTTAGGACTTTCATCAGCTTAATTAAAACCTCTCAGCTATTAATAACTTCGTACAATGTACAATGTTTTTTTTTCCAGCGACATCAACGACTGAAAGAACATCAGTCATTATTTTTTCTTTCGTGCTAGCCCTATTACTGGGTTTCCTAGAACTCTAGATGCTATAATTCTATTTATATAGAATCATAGAAACAGGCTATAATTCCGTACATAAATCTCATATTACCCATAAATATTTGAAATATGCTATAGATTTCTTAAATTTGAAACTATAGAAAAGACATATTCTTGAAGCTGAAGATATCATCTAATTAGATAATAAGAAATCGAAATACAGGAAAAGGAATAAGGTTAAAGGAGTAAGAATTCATAGAAAAATCGATGAGAAATTGAAATAGAAACTAGAAACCTCCCCTCGAGTCATTCCCCTCAAACTTTTCCTTCTCCAATTTTCGCTTAATATTTTCTCCCTCCTTGAAATAATCATTCTAAACATGGAAGTCCACGAAGAACTTTTCCCTTCTTCTACAGCTATAAAAAAACCGGCGTTAAAACTCTCATCAGCTTAATTAATAACTCTCACCTATTAATAAATTGATACAATGTACGGCTGGTTTTTTTCCAGCCAGTGAAAAAATATCAGTCATTTTTTTTTAAAAAATTCTCGTTCTAACACTATTACTTGGTTTCCTAGAACGCTACCTGCTATAATTCTATACATATAGAATTATAGAAAGATGCTATAATTCTGTGCATAAATCTCATATTATCCAGAAATATTCTATTGATTTTTTAGATTTAAACTCTAGAAAAGTCACATTCTTGAAGCTGAATATGTCATCTTATTAGATAATAGAAAACCTGAAACTGTTAAAGGAATAATAATTCTAAAAAATTGATAAGGAAACTGCTTCCAGTCATTTCCCTCAAACTTTTCTAAGTTTTCGCTTAATATTTCTTACCTTCTTTCAAATAATCATTCTAAACAGGGAATTGCACGAAAACTTTTTCCTTCGTGTACTAAAATCTCATCACAGTTATAAAAATCACCGGCGTGAGAGCTCCCATCAGCTTAATTAATATCTCTCAGCTATTAATAACTTGATACATTGTATGTCAGTTTTTTTTTTCAGCTACTGAAAAAATGTCAGTCATTTTTTTCTTCTCTCGTACTAGTCTTATAACTGGGTTTCTTAGAATGCTTGATGCTATAATTCTATGCATATAGAAGCATAGAACGATGCTATAATTCTATACATGTGGAACTATAGAAATATGCTATAATTTTACACAAAAATCTTATATTATCCAGAAATATTTGAAATATTCTATAGATTTCTTAAATTGAAACTATAGAAAAGTCCTATTCTTGAAGCTGAAGATGTCATCTAATTGGATAATACGAAATCCAAAAACAGTTAAAGGAATAAGAATTCATAGCAAAATCGATGGGAAATAGAAATAGAAACTAGAAATCTACTCTCCAGTCATTTTCCTTCAAATGCTTCCTTCTCCAAGTTTTCGCTTAATATTTCTCATCCCTCCTTCAAATAATTATTCTAAAAATGGAAATCCTCGAAGAGCTTTTCCTTCGTGTACCAAAGTATTTTTCTCACAGCTATAAATAAAGCATCGACTTTAGATTAACATCAGCTTAATTAATAACTCTCAGCTATTAATAACTTGATACAATGTACGTAGGTTTTTTTTTACAACGACATCAGTGAGTGAAAAAATATCAGTAATTCTTTTTTCTTTCGTGCTAGTCCTCTTACTGAGTTTCCTAGAACGCTAGATGCTATAATTCTATACATATAGAATCACAGAAAGGTCTATAGTTCTATACATATAGAATTATAGAAAGATGCTATGATTCTATACATAAATCTCATATAAACCAGAAAAATTTGAAATATTCTATTGAAACTATAGAAAAGTCATTCTTAAATTGAAACTATAGAAATGTCACATTCTTGAAGCTGAAGATGTCATCTAATTAGATAATACGAAATTCAAAACAGTTAAAGGAATAAGAGTTCTAGAAAATCAATAAGGAAACTCCCTCTAGTCATTTCTCTCAAACTTTTCCTTCTCCAAGTTTTCGCTTAATATTTCCTTCAAACAATCATTCTAAACGTGGAAGTCCTCGAAGAACTTTCCCTCCCTGTACCAAAGTATCTGTTTTACAGCTATAAAAAACACCGGCGTTAGAACTCTCATCAGCTTAATTAATAACTCTTAGCTATTAATATCTTGATACAATGTACTTCGTTTTTTTTTCAGCGACATCAGTGAAAAAATATCAGTCATTTTTTTTTTTTTTCATCTTTCGTACTTGCCCTATTACTGGGTTTCCTAGAACAAACCGAAACGCGAGATCGTTAACGAAAAACTATCTCCTACCTCCGCCTACGCTTGGCTGTAGCTCGAGGGTGTGGAGTAATGGAAAAAGTCAGTTGGCTAGATCGTCATCATAATCTGTCATCCTAAGGGGGGTTGGGTTGTCTCGAAAATTCGGCTGTGTCACTGACACTCGTTTACGTTCCAAGTGAATGAAGGTTGAGCAGAATGTTTTTTGGCGGGAAAAGATTGGTTAGTTATAGCAATTTCTGTTTTTGAATTGAAAATTTTTATAAACGTACTAGCAGATACCCAGCGCATTTCTGCCATCAAAAAATATTATTAAGTGCAATCAATTAATAATTTGGCGTTGCTTTATCGAAATAGGATGAACGGTGTGACACTATATAAATTAAGAATAAACGAATATTCATTTTTATGTATTAGTTCTGTGTATGCATTACTCCTATGAAAGGGCACCGGTAATCTTATCAGTGATTCAATGTATCTGAAAGTTTAGATTTTAATATTTAATATAAAAATGTATTTCATATTTCCTGCAGTATTGGATGAATTTTCCATATTGGATGAATCTCTATATGACCATAGTATGTTTTCTAACGATTTCAGAAAAATATCGGTACCTTGTTGAAGTTAGTAAACAATTTTCGTTCTTCAAAAAGTTTTCATAGACCTCCATTTTAAAAGTTAGAGATTTTTACCGTAACAGTTTAAGAATTGAGACTCAAATTCCAATATACGATACTTTAATTCTGTTATCTTTTCCGAAATTTTTTGAGGTGAATATTCGAACATTTCTTTCAAATTTGAAAAAGAAAATAAATAATGAATGATCAAGATATTTTCATTGACGTTTATTCATTGACGTTTTAATTAACTGTTTACCTGATGAGTTGAAAAAATCTTCTTACGGATCCCCTAAAATATTTAGTAAATCTAACTAAAACGGACTGAAATCTGTAATTGTAATACTCTTGCCTATCTCCAGCCATCCTCTCTTCAAAGTGCAAGTATACCAAATTTCGTATACTTTTGTTCAATGCCTGCTTTTACAGATTGATAACACTCTTACCCACCTTTCTCCACTTCAATTCCAAAGTGCAAGTGCACCAAATTTGGAATCTCTAGGTTCAATGTCTGCTTTTTTAGATTGATAACACTCTCATCCATTTTCCTCCACTTTAACTCCAAAGTTCAATTGCACCAATTTGTAATCTCCAGGTTCAATGCCTGCTTTTTTAGACTGATAACACTCTCATCCATTTTCCTCCACTTTAACTCCAAAGTCCAATTGTACCAATTTGGAATCTCCAGATTCAATGCCCGTTCTGTCACCCACCTTCCTCCACTTGAATTCCAAAGTGCAAGTATACCAAATTCGGAGTCTCAGGATTCAACGCCTGTTTTTATAAATTTATAATACTCCCACCCACCTTCCACCACTTGAACTCTAAAGTGCACCAAATTCGGAATCTACAGATTTAACTCCTCTGTTTATATATTGATAATACTCTCACCAACATTCTTCCACTTGAACTCCAAGGCTCAAGTGTTCCAAATTCGGTACATTTGCACTTTCTACTTGAACTACAAAGTGCAAGTGTATCAAATTTGATTCAGAACCCATTCTTGTAGAAGGTTAAAACACACACAGATGCATGTATACAGACATATCACCTTATTGTTAATAAAGATAATTTAATTTTTACTGCACAAAAGGATTCTATGAAAATGAAGACCACAGAATACACTAATTTTTCAAAAGCCTCTGAAAATTGGTTATATATTTCCATTCCCGAAAACATGCTTGATTGTAACACCTTATATCATCCAAATGATTCTTAACATTGCTATCATTCCACGATTTGTGCCCACTTTAATTCACGAGTTTTCCAAAAACTATATATAGATCTTATCTAATTCCGAATATAAACTATTCCACTCTAGAGCCATCCAAAACACGTTCATTACAAAGATTTCACCAAAAGATTGTCCGAAACTTGAACAAATATCTTGAAATTGGACTTCCAACTCTTGGGGAAGGGCCTGGCAACCCCTGGAGACCCAAAAGCAGACACTATTCCTCCCCCGCGTCGTACTTATTTCCTCCACTTAGTGAGAAAGACCATTTTGATCGTAGCCTGGCCCCCTGGGGCCCCTCAGGGGACAGTTTACATCGTGTAATTTGGCTACTGGGCCCCTATTATGCCAGAGCCACTCTGAAAAGACGTCTTTAGCCGACCGCGGAATGGGTCGTTTTGAAGAGCGAGCGGTGATGAGTTTTGTGGAATGAGGTGTCGAACTCCACCCCCTGGAGTGACATTTCGAACATTTTGACGGTGAAATAACAGTCGATATTTATAGTGGCCCCAGAGACGGATGTAATCGAGTCACGGAACAAAAGGAGATCAAAAGAGGGGAGTTATGGCTCTTTTATGTCCGGGGTGGTAAGATTTGTTGGTGGTATTGCTGATGGAATGAGGCCAATTATCCCGTTTTTTGTCGGGAGTTACGTCTGAGGAGAACAACAGTTCAAGAAAGAGCTGTTGTTTTTTTTTCCTAGTTAAGGAAGTTAGTTTACAGAGATTATGAAGTAGGCCATTCTCCATTCAGCAGACTTTTACTACTTTTACTATTTTCAACTTTTTACAACTAATTTTTACTATTAGTAAAATTCTAAATTTGCTTATCTACAAAACACTATATTTTGGATAGTGAAATTCCGCACGTTTAAATCTTTATTGATTCCTGAATAGTTTTTCTCTTTAAAATTAAAAATTTGATGTTCACAAATAATATAAAACTAAAAATGTAATCCCTTAAAAATGTTAAAGAAACATTCAACTTTTTACTACTAATTTTTACTGTTAGTAAAATTCTAAACATATTTCCAAAACATCATAATTCTTACAGCGAAATTCCACACATTTAAATCTTTATTAATTCCTAAATATTCTTTCTCTTTAAAATTAAAAATTGGACGTTCACAAAGAATATATAAATAAAAATGGAATCCCTTAATAGATGCTAAAAACCCACAAAACATGTTAAAGAAACCTTCTTTTTACTAGTAATTTTTAATATCAGTAAAATTCTAAACTTTCTTATCTACAAAACACCATATTTCGCCTGCATCCCGGCATATGGGAAAGCCACGGTGGCCTGGTGGTAAAATCTCGGCTTTGGAACCGGTGGGTTGCAGGTTCGAGGCCAAATTCCACCGAAGAACCGCCGTGTAAGTGGGTCTGGTGCACGTTACATCCGTCGGGGTCAAACATTATCTCGCTAATGTGGTGTGGAAGTTTGGAGAGAAGGTGCCAGCTCAGGTGTGTCCTCATCATTTAACTGCGGTTCAAAATGACCTAGGTCCGTCACGAAATAGCCCTCGTGTTGCTTCAAAACGAGACGTTAATATAACTAAAGTAAACTAAACTAAACTTGGCGTATGGGTAAAGTGTTTTCCCAGTGACTTCCGGATTTGAGTCCCGGTTCAAGCGTGTTCTGTCTGTGAGTAGTGTGAATGTGTCCCCCAGTAAAAAGGGGTTATGCAAGCGAATGTGAAGCATGAACTAGCCAAGTCGTACTCTTGGCTCTAGTTGGAGCTACTGATGAACAAGGAATGCTACTTTAGGCTTAAATTGCTTAGGCCTTCAGTCAGAGGGTTTGTAAAGTGCCATAAATAACAACAGCACCATAGAACAATCGTAAATGCATATCTAATACACGTTAAATGCATTTGTGCAATGCGTCGTACCGCTTGTAGGGCGTGGAAGTTTGGAGGGAAGAATGCCTGTACAGGTATCATCCTTGATATCTGATTACGGCTCAAAATTTCCAGATTCGTCCCAAAATAGCCGCAGTGTTTCTTTGGAAACGAGATATTAATATAACTAAACTAAACGTTCCCATTATCCAGCTTATTAGACCATTTTACCGTACAAAATTATCAATAAATAACTTTTTTTAATAATATGTTATATTTTCTTTATCTTTCTTAACTATTTTGACACTCAAATGTTCTGTTTTTAAAAAATTCAAGCTCTTAAAAATGTCTTTTGACAGATAATAAATGTTTACAGCCGTTTTGTAAGCTCATGAACTGATATATGAAGCTTATGAATTATATATAACAATCATTTAGCCATAACGAACTCAAACTGCAAGCCGAGAATATTGCTTGGTTTTTAAGTAAAAATTCAGCAGAAAGAAAATTGGTTAATCCGACATTTCAAGTGAGTTACAGTAAACATTAATATTATAAGTTTACATTTTGTTATGATTATCAGCAATTTCTTTTTTTTTTTTTTTGTGAAAATAAAACAATAAATTATAATGAAAATTTTCTCTTTCTTTTATCATATTGAAACCAACAATTATAAACAATTTTCAGTAGAACTATACAACTTTTTGCTTAAATTAAATATAACATATTTAGATAGTCAATATCAAATAAAACTGTACGACTGATAGAATTTATGCAAAAAATTTGATTATCTTTTTTTCTAAAAACTATAATTATTTTCGCTTCAACTGCATAATTATATCTGAAAATTTGCGCATGAAGGACTTTTGTATTTGCTAAATATTATCTAATAGATTTCTAAAAAATGTTTAAGGATCTGTACAAATTATATTGGAAAAACATTCAAAATAAAAATAATTTTTAACAGAATAATTATACCTGAATATATGTGTATGAATAGAGTTTTTATTTTTCAAATATTATCCTACTGATTTCTAAAATTTGTTAAGGCTCTGGTTTAATTATATTGGAAACATATCCAAAATAAAAATAATTTTAACATACTAATTACATCTGAAAATGTGTGTATGAATGGTTTATTTTTTGACGAATATTATCCAATAGATTTCTAAAATCTTTTAAGGCTCTGGTTAAATTATATTGTAAAAATATCCAAAATATGTATAATTTTTAACCGAATAATTTAATTTGCAAATATGTGTACGAATGATTTATTATTTGTCAAATATTATCCAACTGATTTCTAAAATTTTTAAGAATCTGGAAAAATTATATTAGAAAAATATCCAAAATAAAAATAATTTTTAATTGAATAACGATATCTGAAAATATGTGTATGAATGAATTCTTATTTGTCAAATATTATTCAGTTGATTTCGAAAACTCTTCAAGAACATGAAAAAAATATTGGAAAAAATAATCACAAAAAAATAATTTTTAATCGAATATTTAAACTTGAAAATATGTGTTAGATTGGCCTTTTTATTTGTTTAATATTATGCAAATGATTTCTAAAAAATTTTTAAGTATTTGGACAAATTATGTTTCAAAAATACCCAGAATAAAAGCTTTTCATTGGTTAAAAAGCAATTTATTTGCAGACGATAGTAGAAAATAAAATAGGAATTTTTATCAAAACGAATAAAAGTCATAACAGCTGATAAAAATTTGCAAACGATTTCCTACATGTGTGTTTTCAAAAGAATATTTCCCTCTAACTTTGATTCTGAGTAACCTAACGCTAATATCCCATACGTGTCATTATCCTATCTCTTAAAATTCTTTCTATAAAAATCACTTTGGCTTCTAAGTTTTTTTCTTTCAGAAATCACTTTTACTAGAAAAGGAAACATTTTCTTTACGAACGAAGAAAAAAAAAAAAAGGAAGAAAACTGTTCTATTTTAATATTCTCATTTGTGACACTTTTCCCTGCCACAAAGAGATATATTAAAGGAAGACGTTTTCCCCATTTTCTTGATTTTTCCCTGTTAAAAAAATCACTTTTTTCCCCTCTATTAACCTGGCATCAGTGGAAGAGTTCTTTTCTTCTGCTAAAAGGGGGAAGTATTTTCCTTCTTGACTAATTCCTCTCATCAGGAGAGTTGAAGGGTCCTCCGGAGACGCTAGTCCCCCTCAGGACCCAATTAGTGGTTGTTGTCGAGATGTCACATGGAGGGAAAAAAAACATTATGGGACTGTGATTTGATGGGATGGTATTGCCGGACTGAAGGCATAATGGTGTAAGTTTGGATAGTGCGGTAACGTTTCGAATGTTGATATTAGGTTTCTTTTGCTATAATTTTTCTACATTTTTTCATTAATAATAACAGGATTATTCATATATTATTATTATTTTACATCAATTTTTTATTTTAAATATTAATATTATTTTATATAGTTTTATTTTTTATTTTTATTATATCGTATTTTAAAATTATCCTCTGTTTTTACTATCCACCTTTGGTAAAAAGCTGATTTACAAGGGATATTAATTATATTTTATTTCAGTTAAATCGTTTACTTATAAT